>WYDF02278273.1:0-17367 GCA_009867245.2 Adranes taylori | reverse complement strand
AAAGAAAATGAATGTAACTAATATGTCTTTTGATAGAAGTATGTATCAAGAAGTTTAAAGAAAGTGAATTTGTTTAACAATTTCTTTTTGGCGCCATAGAATGTTTGAAAAGTATCATAATTAATGGTATGTTCTTTCAAACCGGTCTCTACCAATCTTCTATTAAATGACAAAGACGTGTTATCAACAATTTTTGCAAAACTATTTTCTGAAATCTGAAATTAAATAACATCGAATATTGTTTTCATAACTTGATGAATTAATTTAGATTTTTTGGAGAGTTCTGGCCACATAATGAAACAGAAAAATGTGACATAATTTAACAATTTTTGGAAAAGTCATGCTTAACCATAAGGTTTTCTGACCTACTGATGAGAAAACAATTATTTTGAATGTGGTCTCTATTATAAAAGTTAACCAAAGTACATCAAGACGAATATATTGTCACGAGGCAATTTGTGCTTGTTCTAATTTAGTTCTATCGTAGATTATTTTGTGCGATTTAAACCTGAAGTGATTTAAATAATTCGGGATGGCTAGATTATTTGAAATGTTTAGTGGTTTAAGCATGCTGTGTGCTAGACGAAATAAAGAAGTGCAAATGTTGTAGACACTTATAGTTTCATTTAAACTTTTATTGATGAAATAAAGTATAATTTAAAAACATTTAAAACATCTTACTTACATATCGCTTGAGTTAGAATTTCACCATGGGAACCAAAGAATAGCATTATTTCTTCCATCGGAAAAAACATGTTCGATGACGTCAATTATAAATAACAGAGAGGATCGTTGTTGATTGATGATAATCAATAGATAGCACAGAGTGCTGTTATCAGTGAGAATAAATCTAATTTGTAGCAAATCAATAGTTATTGAAAGCGTACTGTTTGAAACTGGTACTGGAAGAATGGCCAGTTATTCCAGTATACGAAAGCATTTCGTTGTGATGCGACGTTAGGTAATCATATCTTGTATGCAGCAGAGAATGATGGTACGTTTGCTATCGCATTGGCCTGTATGTATGGAAGCTGTCTGCGTATAATATTTACGTATATGAGAGTAAGGGAGTTTAACTGTTCTGTTGATATGTTAATATAACAGCATCCGATGTAATGCTTAATATGTGTTGCTCAGTCATTGGGATGTTGCCTATGTTAATACCATACGGGATGAAAATGATGTACGTTGGCTCATTCAGCGTTGTTGCTGTGTGGCTGACTGCTTACACTGTAACGTGCGAATACTGTATAAGTCAAAAACGACGTCTGGTTTACTAGCGCTGTCAATTACACAGAGTAGTAACAGACCAACGGCTTAGGGCTTCTAAATGGCAGTGAACTTATTATAATAATTTAGTTTCTAATTCCTAAACTTGAAGAAAGACGGCAGCAGTCAGCGACCAGTGAAGCCGATACAATAAGCACAACGACAGCCCTAAACAGTCGCCCAGAAAATAACGGCTTTCTATATTGCAGGTATATTGAATTATTTCTCGTTCTACTTCACCACCAATATGTTTCCTTTTTACTAGAGTGTATAGCTCTAACCTAAGCTTATCTGGGTTAGTTGTAGTTACTCGGCAATAGTAGCACTTACAATGAATGGGATGTTACGCGCCTATAGAATTTGCTTTCCAGACTACCAATTAGAGTGTATACTTCTAGCCTGAGCCCATCGGGGTTAGTTCTAGTCGCTCGGCAACAGTAACACCGACGATCAACGCGGTGTTAAGCAGCTTCTAGTGGACTGCTATGATTCCTACCTTTACTCTATTATATCGTGTATTAATGTTTTCTCCGCCTCCCCTTCGTTTCATAAACCATGCTTTCCGCATTATTATTGTTTTGTTACTATTTTATCATCTCACATTTGCCCTGCTTATATATTATTTTCTTTATAATATAATCGCTATTGCTTAGTTTATTTGCTAACCGCCATTAATCCGAAATGATTTGATTTAACATTTTCTGGTATTGATATTTAATGTTGCATTTATATTTCTTTCTTGGTTTATATTGTTTATGAAGACTAGTAGCCTTATTTTGTAAAATAGTTAATCCTGTTATATTAATTAGCTGTTAGAATCTTTTTTAACTGCCTACAAGAATACGAACACGTGGGTAACTTACGAACTTAGCTGCCCGTGCCCTCAACGAGACCCCTGAGGACCGGTGGAAAAAAGAGAATAGTTGCAACGTGCGGTCGCGCGTTAAACTGACCTGGCCCCCGAGAATTATATTTCCGGATGTTGTTTTATTCTGTAATAACAAATTAGTTTACGCCATCTGTGATAATCGCTAGGACCCTCCATTAACAGCGCCGCGAGTGAGAGTCTATCACAGTATATGTGAACTGATGAGATTTTAGACGATTTGTAATAGATTAGGCAGAGCAATGATGGTATAGAAGTGAACTGGGAAATCGGAAGCGTAACCTGTGAAGTTTTCGAAATATCTTCCTTCACAGGTTGTGAGTCTATGCGTTTAAGTGTGATTTGTAAGTGTGAATTTAGAATAGCTCTCAATAGATCAGTGAACTTTGTAAGTGTGACGTAGGGATTTAGGATGACAGCCCTTAAAATGATCTTGGAGTGTTGCGTGTTTGCACACTCGGCATAGGCTGCTTATTTGGTCTGTATTGAATCTTCTATACAAAATTTGTCGTCCACCCCCTGTAAATATTTTTTTGTACTAACTAGTTTCGTTCATTTCTTTTACTATGTATGTACAAAAATGTCATAGTGTCGTCGCGCTAAAATATTATTTATCAATACTTCTACATTGATTCCGTCCAACAAAGAATCAATTCGTGGTAGATCGCGAACGGATGTGACAAAAAAGGAATCAAACTCCTATTCCCGTACCACCTTTCTTAGTCCTTCACAGAAGAAGTAAAGGAAGACAACACCTATCGTGAAGGTAAGTGGCCTTATACCTACATTGTATCATTTTGCTTGAATTTCATTCGAGGTTTATTGTTAATTGAATGCTATACTGAAGGTGACGCCTAGATAACATACTTTGTCTTGTAACTGTTTGGGTTCGTTCCACAGTCGGACTTGAATATGACCGGGGTTTGGTGAAATGTTCTTTTTAACGTGGTTGGGGTAATGTTCCATATAGGTATATTGCATATCATATAGTATGTAGCATGTGATACAGCATAGGATGTAGTATCAGATAGTAAATCAGTATTTCGTAATTTTTACAAAAATTTAATACCTACATATCTTGTAGAATACATTGAATCTTTCATTTGTATATTTATATACACTTGGGTTTAATTAGATTTTTAAATGCCAAATATGCAGAGGTTTATTAAGAGGAGATTATTTTGAAAACTATTTGACGTAGAAAATACAAACTTTCACAATAATACCTACGAAACAGGTAGTTTTTAAAGCAATATCCTGAAGACAAACAGTGAAATGTTGTATATATTTATACACAGCTGCATAAAGACCAAATCAAATTTATTAAAACGTTGAAGAGGAAACTGTACATAGCATTTATTTCTTTTTTTAATTTTATCTTCAAATATGTTTTATAATTATTTTTCTTCGTCTCATATAATTTGCCTTAAATATCAACATGTCTATTCCATTAGAGAATCTGTTCTTAGATTTCCTAACATTGCGAAAGGAAAATAATAATTAAATTCCAATTTTCCGTTTGCCCCTAAGATTTCAGTTTATGACATTCTAATTCGTTAATTTGGAGTGTGTCGTTCGCCGGCAGCATCTGAAAATAATCCTCAAAGGACATCTACATCAAAAAGGAATTTTGCTTATTATTACAAGAACACTTCGCTACTGACATTTTCCCGAAGCGATCAAATGCTAGAATAATTTGCTATACTCATTTACAAAACCGCAGATATAGTTGTTGACGTAGATAAAGCAAATTTCAATTCAGTTTAGTCGACATTAGTTCCTACTATTCTACTTTCTATACATATCGTAGAATTTCGCAATCTTTACACAAGTTTAATAGGTACAGATTTTGGAGAATATGTTGAATCTCTCATTTGTATTAATTACGTTTTTAAATTCCTAATATTCAGAGGTTTATTAATAGGAGCTTATTTTGACAACTATTCGCTGTAAAAGATACAAAGTTTGTCAATATGCTAAAAATTATTTCAACAACAAGTAGAAACAAAAATTAAATTTCTTGACTAGAACAATACTTGGTCTCAATGTGTTGAAACAATCTACAAAGCACAAGTCTTCTTTCTCTTGCCAGTTTCTTTTACAGCAGAAATTCTTTGTATGATGCGTATTGTAATGAGTCTGACCAGGTCTTCCTTTGCTATTTATGTAGTAATGAGTACTACTAAGTTTTGAGATTAATGACGATAACATGCAATACAATATAATTACATATTGTAAGGTTAGAAATTGCTACGCAATTAAAACACTCAGGCCTAGTGATGGGAATTCTACTTAAACGCTCGGAGGTTACCGCGATAAAGTATCGTTCTCATTCCGTTTGAAACTTACAATCAGAAAAACATAGAAAAACATAATTAGTAGTGCGCTGTATTATATTATGTGCATTGTTGTTCCTTTTATTTAAAGTTAGCTTTTTAATATTAATGAATCAAATATTAGGAAAATTTCTTAAATGAAATCAGTTTAAAAATAAAAAAAATCGTACCTAACATACTATTTTATATCTAAAATTAAGAAAATACATATTTACAAATTAATTGCCTCTGTATAAATCAAAAAGATTTGCATTCAGCATTGGTCATCGGAACGAGTAGAACAATAATTACTATTATTGCAATCGCGCTCCTACATGCATCTTGGCTTAGAAAACGGTATCCATCATTGCTTTGCAATCGACGCCGTAAGCTGTTCTGAACAACAATCGGAAATATTCATATGAATATTTTTGTTTGTCGTTCTACTGAAGTAACACTAGACGCATATTGAACAGTGAACGAGAATGAATCACTTGACTGACTTGCACATTGTACCACACATAGAAAGAACTGCATATTTTTGAAATTGAATTGTTTTCGGCGCGGACACCTTACGTAGCACATCAAGCGCAAACGGTGCTGCTTTCATTTTATGTAGAAATCTCTGGTAGTGCATTTTAAGTAGAAATCTTTTTAAATTTATTATTAAGGTAGTTTTGGATAAACTATCGAATAAGAGATAGCGGAAAAAACAAATTTATAAAAAATAATTTATTGACTCAATATATTATATGTTTCAATGGGAACAAGTTCTTTTTAAATGACGCTACGGTAATCACGTTCCAAACATATACCGCGATAAAAAACGTTCTTTAAAGAACGACACATCACTACTCAGGACTCAAAAGTTAAAGTATTAATTACGTTAAATATTTGAGCCATAACAAGATAAATCAAACAAGACAAGAATAAATAGCACATTCAAATAATACTCTTCTCGAGTCACGCTAGTTAAAACTATGCTCGAAATACCGTTTGTGAGGAATCATATCCAATTTAGCCTCATACAGTCTTATTTCTTGTAGGTTACTCAAAATAGATGGATTGCAAACGCATAGCTGCTGGAAAGGGAGTTGTACCAACTTCACGCACATATCCTGCCGCTGTCGTTATATAAGACGCAAGTAGCCACATATCAATTAGATTTATGTTATCGTTCGTCATAAAATCTGTAGATAAACTAACGAATCAACGCAGTTGCAAACATACGATGTTACAAAGGCACGATTGCCCTTCCCTTTTTCTAGCCGGCCGCCAGTACCTTTAGCGACGCTCCGGCCTTTTTCTATTCGGCCACTCCGGCCGTATATATATATAGTGTAACCATTGGCCAGTTTTCAAGTTCAGAAGTTAATTTCACAGACAAACAGAACAGCAAAACGCGAAGTTTATTTTTCTAAAGCTAGAAAAATTAACTTACCGTTTAGTTGTTCTGTTCGTGAAATTTACTTTTTCTTCTATTACTAGATCACAAGATTTTCACATTGTTTCAGATGCATGTAACATCAGTGGCCACGATTTTTGTATTGTTTTTAACAATTATTACACTTCATTAAGAATTTATTCTCATCTATTACCACCTTATATGTCGAATTGAAAACTATCATAATATATTTTATATTATGTGGGACCAACTTTACCATAATCCGTACTTGGAATCAATATGTTAAAAACAGCAACATGTTTTCAACTAAATGTTAAAAACAACTGAATAATAAAGTTTAACATACTCATGGGCTGATGCAGTAGCTTCCACAAGATCATGCATTCATTTCAATAACTATAGAATCAGATGTTTTATGTTACATACGACACTCTTTTCCACCACAACTGCTTAAATGAATACTGTAGATACGACAATCTATTTATTCGTCCTTTAAATGAGTACTGTGGTATATAACGTACAACAGTCTTCCTCTCAAAGGCTGTGCATTTTTTGTGATCACTATAACTGTTGTTGGTTAAATAGTATTTCAATGATATTATATTGAGTCTACGACAGTACTCCACTGAATACGACGTTAAAATAATAATAAGAACCAATCCAGACCAGATAATTGTCATTTTGGAAGTTACGACTTTACTTTTCTTCTCACAGTGCGATAGGTAAATTAACTGCCAAACGAATTTTGATTGGGTAGTTTCTAATGGGAAAAACGTTATAGATTTCTTTAATCTATATCACTAGTGCTTGATACTAAAATGCTAGTGAATATCTTATATGGAACAAAACAGACCTACAGATAAAATAAATAGAAAACACTAAAGATGTATGAAATTTTAATGTTTGCTAATAAAGTGAACACGGAAAATGCAAAACTGCAGGTCAAGTATAATAACGCTCTTCTCTGCAGTGGTGGTCGACGTTCCAGAAACTTGGTGTGTAAAGTTTTAAATAAATACTTAATTCTTGCATAATATGAAATCGTTGGAATCAGATTTTGTGTTTTCACTATATTCTTTTTTGCTTTGAATAATATTCTAAGGCCCACAATTCACGCAAACAAGAAGCAATTAAGAACAGTAAAAAGGGATTTATTAAATAATTTAGAAACGCACGATTTAGTTCTGGCAATGAACAACTGGATTTTAGTGCTGTTAACGTCGCATTGCTTGTTTTAGGTACACATGTTACACGAATTTGAATAGGCACTTCTACTTTCTAAATTACAAGAAAACATAGAAAGTCGTAATTCCATGTATATTGAAGTGCTTGGGTGGGTGGGGGAGAAAGGGATAGGGAAAGGTGTTTGTTCATTTTCATATCTGAGTTCTCGTTTTGAATGACCTCGTAAGTAGCTTAAGTTTGCTGATATAAAAAGTTAAATATAAATCTCAATCTATAATTTCTAATGTAAAGATAAATAATGTTTTATATTTATTTTATTATTGAGAATATTAATAATTAATGGTACACTTTGATATAAACAAATATTTTAGTGTGTCTGATTTGAATGTCTGGTGTTAATCTGTAAATAATGATGTAACGACAACAACAACCACAGCGTAGTGTTGTCGTACTGTGACAGCGCTAACTGACAGCGGAATATGGATGCCCCCGCGCAGACCCCAAATCTATGTGACGACTTCCCGTAATTCATTTCATACGCTAACAGAACTCCCACATGCGACTCTGCTAATGGGGAGTCTAGCGACTGTCACAAATGGCGCAAAATGTAACCGATTAAAACGGCCTTCGGAAAACGTCCTCGGGCGCCAGGTCAGTTTAAAGTGAGACCACACTTCTGAACAGATGTTGTTGTTTTTCCAGTCCTCAGAGGCTCTCTGAGGGCTTGGGTAGCTCCAGCTGTAGAAAGAAAGATATTAATGCACAATATTAAAGAAAAGCAATGACGTATTAATAATAAACAAAGCAAGTTAAACCATTGGCGGTATAAATGTCATCCCAACAATAATAAATAATTAATAAAAACAGCGCATAGCATGTAAGCCGTGTAATAATAACAATCATAAAAAGCAGAACTCAAAGTAACGGCGGTGCATATAAAATAAAATAAATATATAAAGAAGTAAAGAAAAATAAAATAGATGCGGTGATGAAATAAAAAAAAAACAGCGAAAATAAGGAAAGTGGGTACCAGCAATTAATTATCAATTCACAAACGCGGGATGACTAGATTAGAATATTTCGGTCCAGGCGGTAGCTACGGTATGAGTTTTGGAAACCACTAATTCTGCGTAATACCCCGGAATACGTTGATGTTACTGATGCTCAGTGGTTAGTATTAGCATAGACTAGAGCTAAACATACATGCAGCGCCCTGAAGTACGCTGACGCTACAATGTCAAATACTGATCCAAGCCAAACCGCACACTCTAGTGAAAGGAGATAACTTACGCTGGTCTTGTTGGGTCACGTATGTATAGTTCTAGTGTACACCAAAGCTGAGCACCTAAACAACGCCCTGGAGCCCGCTGACGTTACCCATGCACAACACTGATATAAATCACAACTATACACATTAGTTAGAGGGTACGTAACTTTATCAACACCCCTCAGTACGTTGGTGTTGAAAGGTGACTAATTCTAGCATACACCCAAGCGGATCACTTATACAACGCCTCGGAAGTCGTCGAATTATACACTCTAATCAGGCCGTGTGTGGAGGAATCGCGATGTAACACCTCGGACGTTACTTGTGCATAGGAAACAGGTAGCGGAAAGGAGTGAAGCTATTCAAAAAAATCAAGCATGCCATCTACTAAACAACAAATGCTATAAAATGTCTCTTACCAAACTTACGTTTTAACCCGTGTCGCTGCTCTGCCTCTGCCTTTACCGGCCTCTGTTGTAGGCTGCTATCTTATTTTCAAAATTTTGTTTTGATTATTCGGAGAGTTAATCGGGTACTAAAATATTTTGTTTAATTATCGCTAGTTATACACCAAAATTCACCCGTCTAGTAAGTCTCTGTGTGAAAGCCATCATACATCTTTTTCAGACCGACAGCGCTCTACTCTCTCTCACACACACAGACACACACACACACAGAGGTAGCAGCAACGCATACAGATATTCGACGAGCAGTGTACAGCATTACTCGCCTGAAAACGTATGCAGAGCGGTGACGTCGTATAATAATATTATTATTTACGTCGTTCCTATATTTTACCCTTCTCTTAATTATTTGTAGCTTACTCATATGTTTACGTTTTAGCTATTACAGAACCGTGTTATAATTATTTATTGATTTAATTATTTACATAACAAAGGGTCTTCATTACAATGATGATAATTCATGATGAGTTATAACTATAAAATTGATTCATTTTGCAAAACATAACTAATGTACTGATTCATTACTATGCATTATATTGTCAAATAATATGACCCAATCTTCATTTCAAATCTTCTTTATAACTTATCCTGCACAAATATCATCTTGATATAATTATTTTTCCCAAACAGAGAGACATACAAAACCATTATACTATATCAATGATGGTAATAGCAACTAAAGTAATGAAAGAAGTACAATGTTGTCAGATCTAAATAATTTCTCAATTTTGAGTTAGCTTTCATTTAATGAAGTCATGAAGACTTTCGGTAAAGACATTCCGCATTTTACATAACAACTAAAATTATTACACAACTCTGGCAGATATGTTAACTTTTAGGTCGAACACCAATTTAGAGATATACTGAACATGATGATTATTAAAAACAGCATATTACATGATAAAGTATACTTACTACAAAGAAATAGGAAAATGGATAAAAAATATACTAATAGCAACAATATAGTCACTCAATAGAATAAACAGTACAGAAACACAGCCAATAAAAAAATACTACAGTTTACCATATACAGATATTCTCTTGGAATTAATATAAATAATACTAAAAGCTATTGAAAATACACATTAGCTATGACAGGGAAACATCTCTTCTTCACTTAGGAAGTTGAAAGGGAAAACATTTCACTCAAACATAATATATGAAATATAATGCAAAAGGTAAACAGATTGGACAACATATTGAGATAAGGATAATTGTATTGTTGGAAATTAAAAATAAAGCTTATAGAACACTACAGTGAACAAATAAAATACAAGAACACAGATATAAAACATACCATCACATCTTTAGCTAAACACAATCAGCAAACAAATAATTTGACTGAGATTCTCACTATTACCCAGAAAAAATAACATAGTAAAACGAGGCTGCGAGAAAATTTATAGAACGTAATAAAAAGTTAAATAATTCACCTAACTCTAACATTGTTGAAGTTTTAGACGTTTCACACATATCAGATGCGGTCTTAAATGTTGACAATCTTTCATCATTTGACAACTGTAGTTTGTTTATTGATGGAGATTTAACTGAAAAAACAATTTGGTTTGACGCTATAGATGAATCAAATTTCTTTCATTCAATAAACGAAAGTGCTGCCTCTACGTTGGAGATAATTCACCCTTCATTTTCTGGCTATTCTAACGTAGATTCCTTAAATATACACTTACCCAAAGACCAAATGATTAACCACCGTAGTTCGTACTCGAAACTTCTTAAAGAAACATTACATCCTACACTCACTGACACACCAAGTGGATCAGATTTTATAAATGATAATACAGCCGGTTTGGTGGATATTGATAATCACGTTCATTCTGCTCCCATAACAAACGTCATGGTTAAAACTTTACCAAAATTACCTACCATTGAACTTGAACGTTCGGACTGTAAGTCCTAAAATTCAACATTAGTCCTAAAATTCCACTATTTTCTGATAATTATCAATATGATTCTTCTGTTTCTCCTACACCATTACCAAACATAACTTTACTAAAGAATTTACTATTGATCATAAACGTTCGGAATGTAGTCTCTTAAATGAAACAATATTTCCAATAGTTTCTGATTTATTTGATTTAGAAGTTCCCTTAATTAATAATTCGATTGTTGTTAATAATGAAAGAAATTGGTAGGCAGATCCACACATAGATCCATAGGAACAGAAAGCAACCGTAGATTAATTGTTCCCAACAAATCTGTTATGGCTTCTTTATACTATGGCCTATGACAAATCACTGCAAACTATTGTAAAGGTTCAATGTCTTATGGTGGCGAATAATGGTGAATAACGAAAATAAAATTGTTTCACATTAATGATAAATCGAACACAAAAATAATCAAAATAAATAAATATTCCTCTTCAAATCCCTAAAATGTCAAAGGAAATCAACAACTGAGATTTTTTCCGACATCACTTCTCTTCATATTTTTTATCTTGTTTACTGCTGTCTTTTCTTAATGTTACTTTCACTTTTCTTCATTATTTCTAGTCATTCATACCGTGGAGCACTACACAATCTCCATTTTTCCCCTATGTTCCTTTGCTAATTGTTCCACTCAATTTCCTCACATTTAATAATCCAATATTCTCATTCTTCCTACACATTTCGTACTTTTAATCCCACTATTGGCGATTTAACACTTAGGCGTTTACTTAAAAAAAAAATATTCTAAAATGTTCCGAAGTGTAACAAATCAATCGATTTTTGAAAAAAATCTAAATGTTGCTCATTGCACTTCTTGAAATCTTTAACACTGTTTCAACTTCATTGAGGAGCACAATGAAAGCTTGATGTGACAACTATTGCCATTAGCTAAGACTTAACATTCTTTTTGGTCTATTGAAAAATTACAAATCTTCTATATTTGCATATATCTATATTTGAATAATTATAGTTAATAGTGAATGCTTTGGTTCACTAACGTGGCCCAATGCATTCACCATTATTGTATCAAATTTTAATTTATTATGAATGCTAAATTTTTAAAGTAATTTTTATATAGAGAATTGTTTAAACATTGCTTGACAGACAGAGAGAGACACACATATTTTTCAAAAAATAGTAATTAGTACTCTGGAAGCTCTTTTTTACAATGTATATGCGTATTCTTTGTTCTAAACTTCCCACATATTATGCAGCTTCTTTTGCGTCTCTCCTCCACATTTCTGTTTATATTTTGTATTATAAATACATTCTCATTCTCATTTTACCTACCTTTACTGATCTTTCCCACCATTTGCTATTCACATCATATCATTCACCATTTATCTGTACAAACTATTCGCCTATTCATTTGTTCCTCTCCTATATCTACTCTACTCATTCACTCCACGCCTAATAATGTCCTTTTCCTTCGACAGTATATGTAGTCTGTTCACCATTTTTTCATCCTTTTCGTACTTCGCGATTATACTTTTCTAGTTCCTCCACAACTATGTCAATTAGTGTGAATCTTTCTATCTATAAAATTCTTTACAGCGTTTTCGAAGCATGATATTATATTTTATTTATGAACTGTATATGCCAGAGCTTGAAAATGATGGAAATTAGCCACAGAGGGGTTCTTAGTTTGTAGAAATACGATTGACCTAATTTCCAGAATGTTTTATTTAATAGTTTCTTTTACAAATTAAAGATCGGGAACATTAAAAATTACTAATATTATTAACATAAGCGAAAAGATTGTAGTAAAGCTATTATATAGGTTTGTATCTATAATGTAAACTAATATTATGGAATAGTATTCATACATATTTCCATTATAATTTGCAACGAAAATATTTAAATGCGGCTACATTGCTAATTCGTTAAGCAAATATGTTGGTTCAACGAGCACTTCACGGTGAATTGGTTACGAAAAGGATCATTTTCGATAACCTCTGCTGGGCGGATAACCTAATTTGAATAATGCAGCAATGGTCTAATAGCCGACTGGCTACTGGAATTTCTATGTGATTGTCTCGTCTCTACGGCTCTGAAGTTCTTGTATGCATATATACATGTATGCGTGTATAATGAATGCTGAAGTCGAGACCATACTATTATCTATTTCAGAATCTATCGTTCTCATTTTAATGCCTTATAATGAGCAAACTATACGACAATATTATGTCTATTGTCCTGATAATATATGACTTTTAATAATCATAAACTTAACTATTTTTCAAAAACGTATAAGAACCTAGTAATACAGGGATGGAAAAACTTTTGTTACGAGGTTATAATAAAATTTAAAGAATTTCATTTGTTTGAATTTAACTTAATAACACTTTAAAATACAATATAAATCAACAATGGAGATAAAATACAAAGTTTAGTTGTATTCAAATTCTACTTAGTTAATTTAATATATTTAAAATAATTAATTTCTAAGAGCTAAGGTAAAGCAATTAGAATTACAAAAATATAAAATATTAAATCTACACGAACTAATTACATGCTGACTACTAAATTAAGTTTCGAGAAAAGATGTACATTTGTGTAAATAAAATATATATGTGAGTGAAATGCAAAATAATTTCATTGTTTGATTAAAAACACTGTTGTTCTGTCCTTTTTCTCTTTTTAACAAATGATTTGAAATTTGTATTTTTGTCTTCAAACTAGTAAATTTTCTTTTATAACTTCTTTTCTTACTTTCATACATAAATATCTAGTGTTTGTTGTACGATAGCGTGTTGTAATCTGTATACTGGTTTGATATTGTTAACAAAAAAAAAACTAAATTATAATTTCACGATTTTAACTTTTGAAGATAAAATCAGCGGAAAGAGATCAATGGGTCGACGTCAAAACTCGTAGTAAAAAGGATCTGTGACGCTGCTTTCACTATACTCCACTGAAATTTTCCATGCAGAAGTTTCGAAGATACGAATTTTCGTTAGGAGCCGACAGAAAAAAAGAAGGGAGAGCATTATGATGCCTATATTTTTAAACACCGCCGAGGATTTTCTGCAAATGTCACTACACTGTCACTGCAAATGGAACATGCTTCTAACACAGATAGTTAAAAATGTTAAAACATGAATCTCAACAATCTTGTTTGAATTATTAAATAATCGAACAAATCTCTAATTCAACCAACATCACCAGCTGAATACATATTATATTTAGCGAGAAGAAAAAGAAAAAACTAGACTTATTTGCTATTTAGTTGCATAGTGTATGTAAATGGTACACGTTCCGAATTATCTTAGATGAGTTTACTTATTTGAGTTACAATTTTGTTCTCCGAAACTTATTCATTGGCAGACAAATATGCCTTTGTTTATTTTTGTGTCACAGATCCTCCAGAAATTCTTCTTTATGTGTAATAAACCTTAGCTGTTATATCCATTACTTTAACAAATTTTTATCAATTTAAGTATGGCATGTAAGGAAGGAACATCTAAATTAGTTTAAAATCGCTGTATATAACTGAGGAATGTTTTATTTTGTGGATCAAATTTTTTATGGGTCATTTTCCTTTGACTACCATAGTATCAATCAGCTGTATACTGAAGTGTTTGGTATTAATTCTGGAGTATTTATAGGTGTTACTGTATTTGAATGAATGAAAACATCCGAAGAATCGTTAATAGGGGTATCATTAAGAACAAGTATAAACGTGGTGGAATTCAGACTTTGAAGTACTTCTAATAAGTGCCCAGATTTGCACTGGAAAGAGTACATTTGACCGCGAAAAATAGCAAGGTCAGAAAATCCTTACAGATATGTGCTAACAATTCAGAGAGTCTAGAAAAAATCTGTAAGGGATCTAATGAAAGGATATATTTCCTATAATAAAGCACAAAACAATGAACTAGACACTACTGGATGCTGTCCATTAACTAGTAAACATGCATTGAAGTTAATAATAACAACAAATTCCATATATATATTTCTCTCACTTATTTGTCTGGCGTATTCCAGGATTAGAAGAAATGTTTTATTTACAAGACAAAAACTGGTATTGATTTGAACGATAACAACTGCTATATGAGCACAACTTCAAAGGACCCAGAGTTTAATACACAACGCGTCAAATGGAAACGCGCAACATTCCGAAAATGTTCGTTCCACGAAATTCCTGCCCTACATAAAACGAGTAAAGATATTTAGAGTATTAAATCATCGACCATTCTAGAGCGACCGCGGTATGTGATTCTAGGATTTCAAGAGAACCCAAAAGACAAATCCGATAAAGACAATAGTTATTTCGATCATTGCATTATACGAAATATGAAGTTGCAATGTACGCGCCATATACATATGATAATCTAAATTTACGTATAGCAGACAACAATTCTACAACTCCACTTTATACTAAATGTATAAGAATTTGCAATCATCGTAGTATTATCGAGATGAAAATGAATCTCTATTTGATTTTTATACATTTATGAACTACATGTTTTTTGCATTTGATGTTTCAAATCAAAAGGATTCGCTTAAAAGCTTCGCCATTGAGCTGAAAATTGAAATTGAAGCTGATCAAGCGTTTAGGGATCAAAAGAATGCATATTGTTTGATACTTAGCGATGCTATCTTTTATTATAAGCCAATATCAAATCAAACAAGAAAATTTATTTACGCTAAGTCAAAAATTGAACATGGGGGCTGAAACATATATAGTGTTATAATGAAAAAGATATATATTATTGTGGACATGCAAAGGTTCAATGTACTTTAATCGAAAATGTTGAATGATTTGTTATTAGACCATCTTGCAGATGAAAACATTATTGTACGTGAACATTATACGTGAAAGGTTATCAAAAGTTTCAATACTTTCAAGCGCTGATGGAATGTGAGAAAGAAACGTTTCAAAGAAATATATGTGTTACAAATCTGAAGCAATATACTGATTGTCCACGATTGGTGAAATTAATTTCACTGCTGTGTCCGTATCATGGAATATCCTTCTAATAAATATACGTACTCTACTTTGGATAGCTTATTTAAGGATAAAGTAAATTTGGGGACAAGAATCTGTGAAAGAAATTTTCAAAAGAATGCAATAAAAACTTGAAAGGTACCCGGATACCTAACAGTGCACATAAGAGTTTCATGAGTCGAAATGAAAACGTAATAGAAATAATAATGAAAATTTAAAGAAATACATCACATCAAAATTGTTTGTGTATCATGTGTCGTAACTGTAGCTGATTTCTGACCTTTCATATCGTGAGCTATTTGGGATCTTCTATAAGACGCATACTATCTATTCGTGCATTCTAAGGAGGTAGTAGGCTGTTTAAAATATAAGTCGACGGGTTGACCTTTATCCTTTTTGACCTCTAACAAGATGGATAAATGTTTCTCAGGATTTTGCCGAATCATTAAGCACAAAATCCGTGTAAAATAATGTTACAAGCACGCTTTCCAAGTTGTGTTGAGAAATTTCAATTTCAATGTTCTGATAATTTTACATTCAAATTTCCAATTTGTTTCTGGAAGTAGATATAAGTTGTATTGAGTCTACCTCTAAAGAAAATTGTAGTAGTCGATTTATACTTAATTAGGGTTGAAACTCTTTCAATAAAATATCTATCTATTAACTTTTTTTACGTATATTATTTCCATTTCTGATTTTATGTTGGCAATATTTTACGACGTAAGACAA
This sequence comes from Adranes taylori, assembly GCA_009867245.2. Taxonomy (NCBI): domain Eukaryota; kingdom Metazoa; phylum Arthropoda; class Insecta; order Coleoptera; family Staphylinidae; genus Adranes; species Adranes taylori. The sequence goes on along the minus strand of WYDF02278273.1, from coordinate 950 downwards.
AACGTTTTTACATTTAATATTTTACCGGGCTTATTCGCAATATTTTTAAATGAATTACATTACATGTATGCAAACAATTTCATTTTATTTCGGAAGTTTTGACTGTTTCTATTATTGTTAATTGGTCATACGAGTCTGTGTATGTTTTAAGAGTCATTCTCCCTATAGATAACTTAATAATAAATTTATTTCAAATAATACTTGCTTGTTCAGGATAAATACCTGCGGACTTGAAATCGGAACTTTTTTAACTTCTTAATAGTTACTAGACACCACATCTAATTGCAAGATGATCCGATTTAGTGAGGGCCATTCCGAATTTCCAATCAGTTCAAGTCCATTGTGGTGGGAACGGCGTAGATGCTTCACCGATTTTAGAATAAATGTTTTGAGCCTAGAAAAATCACGGATTCCAATAGAAATAATTTCTATTTGTAATATGTGCGCTCTCTTGTACAAGTTTTTGTTTCTACACAATATTGTTTTAATTTCAGTGCGTACTAATATTTTCCATTCTAATAATAATTAAGTTACATCCGGGCATTTGTATAGAACAAGCGGGCGCGCGACTGTACTATACCGTCTCCCTGTATTCAATATCGTTCTGTCAAAAGATTAGAATCAATCTGAAAAAGAAAACATTTTGCGTTAGCAAAATGCGTTAAATTTAAATTACTGATTAGTTATGGAATATATTTGAGGTTTATTGAACCATTTCAACAATCGCAGTATTAAATATAAGTCATTAATACCCCAGAAAGATATCTGCGAAAATTATCGCACAATAGCCCTAATAGCACATGCTAGTAAAGTAATGCTCCAAATATTGTCAGAAAGGATCAAGCCTTATATTCTATCTCAATTACCCCTAGAACGCGGCACTCGAGAACAGATCCTTAACATCAACCAAATAATTGAGAAAGCGAGAGAATTTAATATTCCCACATATT
>WYDF02278262.1:0-17368 GCA_009867245.2 Adranes taylori | reverse complement strand
GTTTTTTTGTACGAGTAATTACGAGTATGTTACCTAATGGTGGGGGGTGAGGGTACTGGCCGCGAAAATATTTTAGGGTTTTAAGGGGGCCGCGACTAATAAAAGGTTAAGAACCACTGGCTTACACCATATCAATAAGAACGAAAATTTTGTTATTTATTCACAAAGTATTAGCAACATAAAAAATTCGCAACCTATTTTAAAAATGTTAATATAACATTAAATTAACGGTAAAACAATTTAACAAAAGAAATATACATGTGACATCTCATATCTTAAAATATTTGCAATATTGTATCGTCAATGTACATAAAAATTAGATATGCACATGCATCTAGCGAGAAGGACAAACCACCTTGATTAAAATCTATCAGGAACGACCTTTGTGGTGCCCTCAGTCATCCAATTTACTTGTTTATTCTTCTGTTAGATTACCACATTTGTACAACTGCCGTTAAGATTTCCACTAAAATTCAGCGCCACAGCTCGATATTTGTAAATGTTACGCCGTCTTGAGTAGGGTGTACAGCGTGTACACGTTCATCAAAGACATAACATACATATACAGTAAGAAAGAAAAATAAAAAAATTATAAAAAATTACAAAACAAACAAATTTCTCTCCACTACATGTTTTAAGTTTCATAAACACAAGAAAATCTAAAAAACAAGTACAACAAAAATTTAAGTTTCTGACAACATCAAAACAATTCATTCTGTAGTTAGCGCAAAAACAGAAAAAAACAAAACAGCATTAATAAAACCGTGCACTAATAAAAACAACAAAATAAAGAGAATACTGTAAAAATAAAACACGCATTTCCCCTATTACTTTTAACTTTTACTTCTTCTCTTTCCCTTTACTTATTCATTCTTTTATTCCATTCTTTCCTTTAATTTCGCCCTCTGCACTACCCTTCTACTTAGTGCTTAAAGTATTCTTCTCAATTTTGATCTTATCGTTGCTTCCGCTTAATTTTCCCCTTCCTTTCTTTCATTTATTTGTTTTTTCCCATCATTCTAATTCATCTTTTTATTAAATTCATATATTATATTCTTCATTCTTTCTCTATCTTTCACTCTCCGACCATTTCCCGTACTCATTCAAATATCTTTAGGCGAAACTAATTCCTCGAAACTAATTCGCTTTCTTTTCCATCCTCTTTTCTTTCATACGTTTTTCCATTCTGAGATATTCAGGCATTCTTTCCTACTAAGGAATTCATATCTTATTAATAATAAATAATAAAATAAACCTTTATTGGCATATATCATCCTTACATTTAACATATTGACAACAACATAAATTTTCCAATTACAAACCCAAACTTATTATTAAAACCAAATCTAAACACAATTTATCTTCATAGGTCGAAGAGAAGGCCAATCCTGTCTTTCATCACCCTATTATCTTTCTTCCCCTAATTTTCTCCACTATTTTTTCCTTCCCCTTTCAATAAATCTAATCACCAACTTCTACTTCTTCCCTGTCCTCATATCCTCCTTTTAATTAATCCCCTTTCGTCACCCTCCCCAACTCCTTCATCTTTCTCCACGATTCCAGACTAACACTCATCACCATTATTAACGTTTCCCAAATATACCTCTCTCTTTTCCCTTTCACTTTCTTTTATATATTACTATTTTAATACTTTTCATAATTTCTAAACTCATACCAGCCTTTCCCAAACTTACTCTCCAGTTTTTCCCTAATCTATTTTCCCTTTCACTCCACTCAATCCCTTCACACTCATTCATCCAATGCATCCATTCTTCCTCTTTCTTTCCACATATCCTGCACATTCTTTCTTTTTCATTCAGCCAATATTTATTACCACCTTCTTCATTCCGACATCTAAATCTAGCAATCATACTATTATATCTACTGTGTGCTATTATATTTACTCTCCTTTATCCTTGAGCCTCTTTCTTGATTTTCTACATCCTCCATTATATTCATTATTTGATTCACTGCATCGTCATATTCCATCATCTTCTCCATCCATTTATGTGTTGACCATCCAATCTTTCTATTTAAATTTTCGCTACATTTAATCCATTCATTCTCTTTTCCATCTCCTCTCTCTTTCATCATTCCCTCCGCGTATATTTCTCTTACTAACCTTTCCCTTCCCTCTTCAAATCTCTTTTCACACCTTGTAACCAGCACTCATTTATTCCAATTTCCTTCACGACAAAGTCATTCCTCGTATTTCTATCCAACCTTTATATCCTTTTCACACATCTCTCATGTACTCTCCCCATTCTCTCTCTTTCCGCAACCGCCCATACTTCTGATCCATACATCATTATATTGTTCACACTTATCTTCAACCTCATGCTCATCGACTCCCCGAATCTCCTCTCCCATACGATACTCATTCTTTCCATCACACCCCTAGCTTTTTTTGCTGCCATATCTACATGCTCTCTACACGACCCATTTTGAGACAATACAAAACCTTAGTATTTGAAGTACCCTTTCAATAATTTGCCATTCTATATCAAATACATTCCGTCTGCAATCTCTCCCTCCCTTCTTACAAACCATCACCTTCGTTTTTCTACATTCAATTCTAAACCCTTTCTATTCATCTCCTTCTAAACTCACTCAATCATCTGACTCATGTCTTTCCTCTCACTCGCCATATACACACTATATCATCGGCATATGTAAGAGACCATATCTTCTTATAAGATACCTTAATCCCGCCCGGTTTCGCCTTTTCTAATACCCCATCTAAATCTGATATTTATATATTGCACGGACAGGCACTTAATGGCCAACACTGTCTTATTCCCCTTTCAGTCTAAAAACCATTCCGACGTCCTTTCATTCACTCTCGCCCTACGTTTCATACATTCATACAATTCCTTTATCATTCTTACAATTGATTCAGAAATCCATACTTTTCCCATTCTTTCCCATAGTTTCACTCTCAAAATCCTATCGAATGCCCCGCGTTTAGTTTATCATAACTATACATCCCCTGTACATCTCTAATAAATCCACTTTCCGTGTTTGACAGGATTCCCCTCTGTCGCACTTCCTCTTCGAATCTCCCATTTATCACTATCCCATACAATCTTTATAATTCATATGCAGGGTAAGCATGGCAGTTATGTATGTCAGCCGATAACTGTTGGGCCACTATAGCGTACCCACGTATCCGAATCGCGTAAGGGCGGAAGAACATAGTATACCCCCAATGACATGCTGACAACAAAAGGGAGCACATTTTTTGCCGGCCACTCCCTAGCCCTTAAACTGTGAGATACCCTTCTATATATGGGCAGCGGCACAATATCGCCCGCCGACAAAATTCACAGGTTTCTTCCGGGTTAACTCCCTTGAAGAAACTACACACTGAATTCCAAAAAAAGAGGAACTAGTGAAACCTGTTCCTCAGTTGAACTTCGACTCAGTTGCACTTGGACCGGCTTGAACTCAGAGGGAGGAACTGAGTCCAAAGCCGGAACCGAGCGCCTGGAGTGAACGGAGAGGTTGGGTCAGGATTTAATGCGCGCCTATGATTTGAGCGAACTGGCTAAGAGCTACATGAACAGCACGCATACTATCTGGCTGGATATTGATTCTGAACGCTCAAATATGTCCAAACAACATCTTCGAGACAATGTAGCCTATCTTTAAGAGGCAGCACTATAAGCTATTGCGAGAAGATAATGATGAAGATGTAAATGACCCAAACTAGATCTGCGCAAAACCGGCCACTGTATATGATGATGCGCACGGGTCCATTGAAGATATAAAGGCAAGATAATGCCATCATTTTTCTAAATTCTTGTCAAAATCAAAAGATATTACCACGGTCAACCTTGTGTTAGAAGAGTGAATCCATCCTAATTCCGACTAATTAAGCGTAAATCAAAATGTGTGCGAGGCTACTTTAAATTAGTTCCGGAAGGGAAGCGTCAAAGTGTCCCAAATTTGCAGAAATTGCTTAATAAGAGAAAGATGTTGTTTAATTCCTTTTGTGAACGTCACGCCCAAAATCAGGATACTTTGAAAGACAAAAAGAACTTCGGCGCGCCTGGACACTATTACGAATTTTTGGTGGTAATAGTTTACTTGCACGCGCGTACATCTGGGCAGGCATAGAATTCACATCGTATATCAACGGAGAAAAGCCTATTCCATTTACTAGCATCTTAAATGAAAGAATATTAAATGCCAAAAACCCGTTTGGATATGTATCTACGAACAACCTGGATCTAAGAGAGGCTTGGCTGGTTGCAAAGAGAATCTTCTAATTGATAGCTGCATGATTCAAGACGCCATACAATATAAGCGCAACCTGCCCATGGTCAGGATCAATTACAAGAAGTCATTTGACACCACTCCACATAGTTTGTTTACCAAACTATGTGGAGAACCTAAAAGTTCACGAGAGATTAATGAATTGCACGAAAACACTTATGTCGTAATGGTCAACTTGCTTTGTCATTAAAGCTGACAAGAAAAGTGATGTAACGAACCCAAGCCGTTACCAAAGAGGCATTTTCCAAGGCGTCTCCCTAAGCCCTTTGTTGTTTTGCATTTCACTACTCCCTCTATCCGTAGCATTACTTCGCTTGAAAGGGTACCATCTGGAAAACCTGGTAGTCGGATACACAGCGTAAGTCATATGTTTTAAGGTTTTCATATGAGAAAACCTTTAGAATCAGGAAGAATAGGGCTTAACCCACGAAGCCGATGCTTATGTATGGCCAATAATTAACTCACTGTCACGAAATGATGAATACATAACAACATTATGAGACAACATTTAAAGAATATCATATGCTCTAAACTTATAGAATATTTATTAAGTGAATGGCCAGATAAAAGAAGACTGTCCATTAATCTATTGCCTTATTATGAGCATAGACATGATATTTCATTTAATGAATATCTGTTACTAAAAAGTTCTCGAATTATCATTCCTCTTCTCTACAGTTAGAATGTATGAATCTCATTCATTCTGGTCATCAAGAAATAGTTAAAAATCGCAGACCAACATAAATGTCAATAAGGGGGGTAGGTCTCCTTCCTGGCAAATCAAAAATAAAATTAAATGGCCTTAATAATCCCCTCGCTTATCAATGCACGGTAGCCAGCGGCGGGGAAATGCTTGGATTCCGTTCAGCGTCCCATTCATATTGAGCATCCAAATCTGTCGGGTCACTTCTCATAGGAGCTCTTTCAGCCTCGGTATACGCCCCCACCGAAGGAGTTCCTTCAGCTTGGGGAACAGAACAAGTCAGCTGGGCTCAGATCAGGACTATGAGCTGGGTAACGGTGCTCTTCCCAGTCGTATTTTTGAGAAGTTCGATGATCGGTGCACTGATGTGAGCAAAACCTTCTCAAGAAAGGTTTTGTAGTACTCTGTAGTGATATTAGTACCCGTTGGAACTCAATCTGTGGCGATTACGCCCCGTTTATCGTAGACAACGGTCATCATTTCATTTCATTTTCAACTGTTGGCGGCGAACCCTTTTGTGCTCTCGGCGAACCTGGACTCTTCTAAACGTCGCTCTGAGACCTCATTTTGGACTCGAAGTGGCGTATCCAAGTTTCAAAAATCGCGCTGATGCGATCGAGGAAGGTTCATTTTTATAACAAGCAAGCAATTCGAGCGCAATTTCCAAACGTGTTGCTTTTTGTTCGGCTGAAAAGAAGTGCGGTATCCACCACTCCGCCACCTTTCGTTTGCCTAGCACTTGTGTTCAAATACGATGCGCGCTCGTTTTCGAGATTCCTGTCTCCGTTACGATTTTTCTTACTGTGAATCTCCGGTCTTCGTCGAGCAACGTTGCAATTATTGAAGCGTTTGTGTTGTCAGCTGTTACAGATTTATATGTTCAATTATTTTTTTCGGTGGAAATTTAATAGATTTTATATTTTTTATTAAAATTGTATATTTTTCTTGTACAGTAGACGACCACCACAACGCGCGGATAGATCTTCGATGCTTGTTCGACCATCTCGGAACTTCGTGTGCAACATCGAGCCTCGGTATCGAGGGTATTTACGAAATTTTGAAATTAAAATAAACTTTTCCTAAAATTATTAGACGGATCCGCAATCAAAAATAGTACATGTTAAACTAGAGCGGCCACAAACATTTTATTTTAGGCGCCACACTGTGTTCTCCAATAAGTCACAAGGGCTAAGACCTTGTTAGCTGGTAATACCAACTGATTGTAGCAGGTCAAATACAGATATGCGCAGGGCGGAATGATTGCGCTCGCTGGCCTTAGTTTGAGGACCCCTGACCTAAAGTAAATACAGTCAACCCCTCTTATTACTGTCAATTGGTTACACAAAAGTACCGCATTAATTAAATCCGCGGACTGAGTGAAACATTATTTCTATAGGTACTCGTTCCTAACAAATTAAGTTAAAACAATTGTTTGTTTTAATTTCTTAATGTTTCCAAAATTAAAAAGAAAAATATAACTTTTTAACAAGAAAATCAGTCAAAGTTTTTTGCATCAATTTGTTTTTCTATTTTTCTTCATGCTTCATACAGAATATCATCTTCTAATTTTAATCGTATTTCAAGACATTATTTTTCATTCGGATCATTTTCTTCAATCAATTTACATGCTCTTCTTATGGAATTGAAGAATTTTTCAAGATTTTTCAATGTGATGTTTATTACTGTTTCCACATATTGTTTCATTTCACTTTCTTCTTCATAAGCCCATTTTTCGTCTATACTGATGAGAGATTTGTCATCAAGAGGCTGAATGCTCTTTTGAGTACACCCCATGCCATCGGCAGCATCAAAAAAATCAAAACCTATATCTTGCCCAAGTTTAACTAAGTCTGCTGTGATGTACCCATTTGAGCATCAAGGTCGGAAAAAATCATTAACACAATGAGGCAAAACATTTTTTCACACAGTTTTCATATTAATTTCATTTAGTTCATTCCATGCATGTCCGATATTTTCATCAGCTTTGTCTCTCCTTTTCCCATCGCGTCGATCTCCTATTTACTCATAATAATGAACGACCTACCTCCTAATAATGAACTTAATTGCATTTATTATTTGAAAATATTGAAAACATATGGACGAGTTGCCGTCGCGTGTAACGCTTACCGTATATTACATGCAATATAGAGAGATGTACTGTCGCTTACTTGGCCGTGCGCATTTGGTGACAACACGCGTTACAAATGTATTATAATGTGTATTATGGTTTATACACACTAGCTGTATATTATATTTTACGGATATGTGAAACGCATATAGACTGTCCGCTTGTTCCACTGGTACCTGTATTTACGTTTTAACATGCGAGGAAGCACGCTAGGATCAAACTAACATGTGATTTGCTGTGCATTACTACTGCGGGTCTGCCTCGTTCTATTATAACCCGTGATAATGCCGCTAAGAGTAGCGTATATCGTGATATACTCGATATACTTACGTTCATGGGGTTAGTTTTGGTGACTCCGGCGACAATAGCACATACCTTCAAGAAGTCTTATTGTAACTCATAGCGATCTCCGAGTACTTTTGCCGTGTCCGTTATGCAAATCGTACATTAAAATCTACCCGTCCTACCGTTATTGTTATTCAAGTTTATTACAGCTGACTTTCAAGAACAATAACCTATGGTTTACTCACCAGATTAAGAGCTACCTGTGCTCTCAGTAAACCCCTGAAGATCAGAGGAATAACAATATCAGTTCCAGTGTGCGGCCTCACGTGAAACAGACTTGGCGCCCGAGTATTTCATTTCCGGAAGATAGAAAGATTCTGTAGTATTAAGATAAATAGTTTGTGCCATCCTGTGACAAGTCGCTAGAACTCCTTATTAGTAGCGCCGCAAGGGGAAGTCTGTCAGTCATCGTCGTCGTCACGTCGAGCTCGGCATATCGTATATCAAACAAAACCACTAAACTATATTGTTAAGGATTCTTGCGAATGCTGGGTTTAGTTTGAGGACCCCTGACGTAAAGTAAATACAGGCATACCCCTCTTAGTAGTGTCAACTCGTTAAGCAAAAGTAGGTATTAAATAAATCCGCGGACTGAGTGAAACATTATTTCTATAGGATATTAAGTAATTCGTTCCTAACAAATTCTGTTAAAACAATTCTTTTGCTTTAATTTCTTAATGTTTCAAAATTAAAAAGAAAGATATAACTTTTTTACTAGAAAATCAGTCAAGTTTTTTTGCATCAATTTGTTTTTCGTTTTCTCTTCGTACTTCATACAGAATATCTTCTAATTTTAGTCTTATTTCAAGACTTTATTTTTCATTCGGATCATTTTTTTCAATCAATTTACATGCTCTTCTTATGGAATTGAAAAATTCTTCAATATTTTTCAATGTCATGTTTTTTTCTGTTTCCAGATTTTGTTCAATTTCACTTTCTTCTTCATTAGCCCGTTTTTCGTCTATCCTGATGAGAGATTTGTCATCAAGAGGCTGAATGCTCCTTTGAGTACACCCCATGCCATCGGTAGCATCCAAAAAATCAAAACCTATATATTGCCCAAGTTTAACTACGTCTGCTGAGATGTACCCATTTGAGCATCAAAACCGCAAAAATCATTAACACAATGAGGCTAACCATATTTCCACACATTTTTCATATTATTTTCACTTAGTTAATTCCATGCATGTCCGATATTCTCAATAGCTTTGTCTCTCCTTTTCCCATCCCGTCGATCTCTTATTCACTCCTAATAAAGAACGACCTATCTTCTAATAATGAACTTAATTACACTTATTATTTGTAAATATTGAAAACATATGAACGAGTTGCCGTCGCATGTAACGCTTACCGTATATTACATGCAATACAGAGAGATGTACTGTCGCTTCCTTGGTCGTGCTGCGTTGGGTGACACAACAAGTTACAAATGTATTATAATGTGTATTATGGTTTATACACACTAGCTCTGTATTTATTTTTTACAGATATGCGAAACGCATATAGACTGTCCGCTCGTTCCACTCGTACCTGTGTTTACGTTTTAACATGCTAGGAAGCACAGGCTAGGAGCAAACTAATATGTGTCCCGCTGTGTATTGCTACTGCTGGTCTGCTTCGTTCTATTATAACCCGTGGTTATGCCGCTAAGAATAGCGTATATCGCGATATACGCGATACACTTACGTGCATGGGGTTAGTTTTGGTGACTCCGGCGATAATAGCACATACGTTTACGAAGTGTTATTGTAACTGATAGCGATCTCCGAGTATTTTTGCCGTGTCCGTTATACATATCTCACATTAAAATCTACCCGTCCTCCCGTTATTGTTATATAAGTTTATTACAGCTGAATTTCAAGAACGAGAACATATGGTTTACTCACCAGATTAACAGCTACCTACGCTCTCAGTAAGCCCCGGAGGATCAGAGGAATAACAATATCAGTTCCAGCGTGAGGTCTCACGTGAAAAGGACTTGGCGCAAGAGTATTTCATTTCCGGAAAAGAGAAAGATTCTGTAGTATGAAGATAAATACTTTGTACCATCCTGTGACAAGTTGCTAGAACTCCCTATTAGTAGCGCCGAAAGGGAAAGTGTGTCATTCATCGTCGTCGTCACGTCGATCTCGTCATATCGTATAGCAAAAAAACCACTAAACTAGATTGTTAAGGATTGTTGCGAATGCTGGCCTTAGTTGAATGCTGGTCTGACTTAAAGTAAATCTAGGCATACCCTTCTTAGTACTGTCAACTCGTTAAACAAAAGTACCGCATTCAAGACTTTATTTTTCATTCGGATCATTTTCTTCAATCAATTTACATGCTCTTCTTATGGAATTGAAAAATTCTTCAATATTTTTCAATGTGTTTTTTTTTGTTTCCAGATTTTGTTCAATTTCACTTTCTTCTTCATAAGCCCGTTTTTCGTCTATGCTGATGAGAGATTTGTCATCAAGAGGCTGAATGCTTCTTTGAGTACACCCCATGCCATCGGTAGCATCCAAAAAATCAAAATCTATATATTACCCATTTGAGCATCAAAGCCGCAAAAATCATTAACACAATGAGGCTAACCGTATTTCCACACATTTTTCATATTATTTTCACTTAGTTTATTCCACGCATGTCCGATATTCTCAATAGCTTTGTCTCTCCTTTTCCCATCCCGTCGATCTCCTATTCACTCCTAATAATGAAAGACCTATCTCCTAATAATGAACTTAATTGCATTTATTATTTGTAAATATACGAAAACATATGAACGAGTTTCAGTCGCATGTAACGCTTACCGTATATTACATGCAATACAGAGAGATGTACTGTCGCTTGCTTGGTCGTGCTGCGTTGGGTGACACAACACGTTACAAATGTATTATAATATGTATTATGGTTTATACACACTACCTGTGTATTTTGTACGGATATGCGAAACGCATATAGACTGTCCGCTCGTTCCACTTGTACCTGTGTTTACGTTTTAACATGTGAGGAAAGCACGCTAGGAGCAAACTAATATGTGTTTCGCTGTGTATTACTACTGCTGGTCTGCTCGTTCTATTATAACCCGTGGTAATGCCGCTAAGAGTAGCGTATATCGCGATATACGCGATATACGCGATATACTTACGTTCATGGGGTTAGTTTTCGTGACTCCGGCGACAATAGCACATACGTTTACGAAGTGTTATTGTAACTGATAGCGATCTCCGAGTATTTTTGCCGTGTCCGTTATACATATCTCACATTAAAATCTACCCGTCCTCCCGTTATTGTTATATAAGTTTATTACAGCTGAATTTCAAGAACGAGAACATATGGTTTACTCACCAGATTAACAGCTACCTACGCTCTCAGTAAGCCCCGGAGGATCAGAGGAATAACAATATCAGTTCCAGCGTGAGGTCTCACGTGAAAAGGACTTGGCGCAAGAGTATTTCATTTCCGGAAAAGAGAAAGATTCTGTAGTATGAAGATAAATACTTTGTACCATCCTGTGACAAGTTGCTAGAACTCCCTATTAGTAGCGCCGAAAGGGAAAGTGTGTCATTCATCGTCGTCGTCACGTCGATCTCGTCATATCGTATAGCAAAAAAACCACTAAACTAGATTGTTAAGGATTGTTGCGAATGCTGGCCTTAGTTGAATGCTGGTCTGACTTAAAGTAAATCTAGGCATACCCTTCTTAGTACTGTCAACTCGTTAAACAAAAGTACCGCATTCAAGACTTTATTTTTCATTCGGATCATTTTCTTCAATCAATTTACATGCTCTTCTTATGGAATTGAAAAATTCTTCAATATTTTTCAATGTGTTTTTTTTTGTTTCCAGATTTTGTTCAATTTCACTTTCTTCTTCATAAGCCCGTTTTTCGTCTATGCTGATGAGAGATTTGTCATCAAGAGGCTGAATGCTTCTTTGAGTACACCCCATGCCATCGGTAGCATCCAAAAAATCAAAATCTATATATTACCCATTTGAGCATCAAAGCCGCAAAAATCATTAACACAATGAGGCTAACCGTATTTCCACACATTTTTCATATTATTTTCACTTAGTTTATTCCACGCATGTCCGATATTCTCAATAGCTTTGTCTCTCCTTTTCCCATCCCGTCGATCTCCTATTCACTCCTAATAATGAAAGACCTATCTCCTAATAATGAACTTAATTGCATTTATTATTTGTAAATATACGAAAACATATGAACGAGTTTCAGTCGCATGTAACGCTTACCGTATATTACATGCAATACAGAGAGATGTACTGTCGCTTGCTTGGTCGTGCTGCGTTGGGTGACACAACACGTTACAAATGTATTATAATATGTATTATGGTTTATACACACTACCTGTGTATTTTGTACGGATATGCGAAACGCATATAGACTGTCCGCTCGTTCCACTTGTACCTGTGTTTACGTTTTAACATGTGAGGAAAGCACGCTAGGAGCAAACTAATATGTGTTTCGCTGTGTATTACTACTGCTGGTCTGCTCGTTCTATTATAACCCGTGGTAATGCCGTGGTAAGACTTTATTTTTCATTCGGATCATTTTCTTCAATCAATTTACATGCACTTCCTACGGAATTGAAAATTCTTCAATATTTTTCAATGTGATGTTTTTTTCTGTTTACACATTTTGTTCAATTTCACTTTCTTCTTCATAAGCCCGTTTTTCGTGTATGCTGATGAGAGATTTGTCATCAAGAGGCTGAATGCTCTTTTGAGTACACCCCATGCCATCGGTAGCATCCAAAAAATCAAAACCTATATATTGCCCAAGTTTAGCTACGTCTGCTGCGATGTACTCATTTGAGCATCAAAGCCGCATAAATCATTAAAACAATGAGGCAAACCATATTTCCACACAGTTTTCATATTAGTTTCACTTAGTTTATTCCATGCATGTCCGATATTCTCAATAGCATTTCGGATATTGTGATTTATCCAAAATGGGATCAAAGATGCAGCGTTTTCACTAGAGGTCGCCTGTAAAAGAGTCCGTTTCAAATAAAAAATCTTAAAAGTTGAAATAGTTCCTTGATCTATGGGTTGCCGTACGGAGGTAGTATTTGGGGGAGGAACATGAATTGGGGGAGGAACATGATATTATTGCAAAGATTAGAAAGCCAGAAAATAAGTGTATGATGTGACTGGAATCGGATTGAGAGATTAATCGACAAGCGCGCACGCGTGCAATGAGGCTACCAGAAAAACTCAAGCTCGTTAACTACAGTTGGTTCTGTGGATTGTGTCTGCCATGGGCCACATATCTGTACGATTGACTATGTAAATACGCACGCATTAATCACCGCGCCTGACCAATTAGCACATTCACTTTGCCAGTATTATTTTAGTGGGAACATTTTGGCGAGAATATTTTGGCCCAAAATCTTTGGAAACAACGTAATACTGAATCGATCAGTACTAATTGAAATTTATTACCCAAATTACTAACCGTACTATAGCGGGATGAATACTGAGTGAAGCCGCACTAAACGAGGTATTCCTGTACTTCAATGTGCATATTACAAATGTATAACATTTACAATATCTGCTAGTAAATATTTATCAAGCATTTACTTATAAAAGTCTCTTTATTAAGAAATGTGGTCAATTAAAAATAATAATAAAATATTTTTATCGATTGAACATATTAAGAAATATTTTAATACTTTGATTCTGACATACCGCGATAAAAAATTAAGCAATTTTTATTGTATAAAATGAAACAAATTCTGTTGAAAAGTACCTTTCGAAGTAATTCGCTACGAACAGTATGAAGACTCTCTTAATTACACTTATTTCGGCAACTTTTGTATTTGCAACTTCCGGTGTTAGCATAAATGACGCTGTACCAGATGATCAAACATATCCATTAAATCCATATCTTCCATATTGTTCGCCATACGAATTACAACTTGTCAATACATGTTTGCAGTATAGACCTCCAATCAGATGCTTGATTGCATGCGTTCGTTGCCCACCATGGCAACCAAGATGTCCCAGCAACTGTCCGCCAAATACTATTTTTACTGTACCAGGTGGATGTGGTTGTTGCAATACATGTCAGCCAAGAGTAAGTTTATTTTATTTTTGCAATCATTTCTATCAAATTTGAAAAACATACGTTCTTAACGCAAGTTGCATTTGAAAGTATTTTTTACGAAATTGGAACAATTCAGTCCGAAGAGGATAGTAAATTTTAACAAATTGAGAACTTCTTCCTTTATAAAACTCGGGAAAAGGATTTGAAGCAGTTTTGACCTACTTGTATACAATTTCTACAAGATAAGACCTAAGAACCAATTATTCCATAATTGGTACTTAATATTTCATAATTGGCCAGAATATTTTAGACCAAATCTTCTACAAAAAACTAGCTTCCAATTAGTGGGTTCTAAAGTTATTGACTACAAAAATGATGAATAAATAATTTGAAATGTTCTATGATATTTAATCCATCTAGTAAGTAAAACTGGAGGAGTGATGAAAGGAAACCAATTAGATGTAATGCTGAACAATCCAGTTAGAAATTGCCACTCTCTATCTTTAGCGTCACATCCTTTTTTAGAAGACATATCATTCCAATCTGAACCCTTTCATTTTTATATTCAATATTTGATTTATTTTTGCAACCTAATATAGAAACATTCTAATGGATAACATAATTCTATAAAAATTATCCAGTTGATGGCCTCAGACATTAGCTATTAAAAAGATAGACATTGTAGTTAGAAATTTAGAGGTTGTACTAATAGTTAACAATTAATTTTAGATAAACAGACCAAGTAATGATGGTGCCAATTGTTGCATTAGAAAATTATTTTACAGGAGCCTTTGGACCTGGCAGTGCCCGCGCTTATGCTTTTAATAATGATTTAAATGTAACTGATACTAACAAACTATTTGTCACATTTGAATGACGACAAAAATAAAATAAAACATTAACCATAACATATTGTTTAAATGAAATACAATTTAAATCAGTACTGATGTGAGTATCTCATCAGTCTATTGCGTTAACCCCTTAAAACCCAAGCTCTGGGATTTGAGCGTAAACTAATTTTTTTGTTGATTTTTGGGTCCTAAATGTTGGGAAAAATCCCAATGTGTCGAAGGAGGAAAGGGAGGAAGCAAGGAATTGGAGGGATGTTTAGGGTAGAGTGGTAAAGGGAAGAAAATAATGAAAAAAATAAAGGAGAAGATAAAGGGGATGTACACAATCTCTTAGGAGGTTGGTGAATATATTATATGAGACTTTAGGATTTGTCATCCTCTTCAGCCTGGAAGTGGCGTTGAGTTGGTAAATTATAGATAGTGTTGGTAAGCTGATAGCTTGCAGGAAAATTACGCTATACCATTTGCTTTACAGCCAAGGGAAACCAGCAGAAAAATCTTGGCCAAAATGTGGTCAACAGATTAGGAAATTTGGTTACATGAGGTTACCTGACTTCCTAGATTGAACTTGTGTATCTTCTAGTAATACTTGCTTGGTAGTGCAAGTAATTGCCTGTTGACCTTGATGTTATCCAGCTTGCACCGGAGTGCAAGTGACATTCTGTTGCCTTAGGGTCTTTTGTGCAGCAGGAGATATTGGTGATGTTTATTTGTTCTTGTTTTCATATATTTCTTTTTTCTCTTTAAGGTTATTGTTTTCTGTTCTATTACACCTTTACTTCTACTTTGTAATAGTACCAAAACTTAAAATGGCGTATTCTTTGCGAAGTATATAAATTAGATATGGACTAGTAAAAAACCTGTGAAAGTATATGGTCGATAAACCAGTATGCTTTATTGATTTTGGTAAGCCCAAACCACATTTTGCTGACATCAGTAAATGGCGCTCAGGTTCCAGAAATTCGATATATTGAAATGTTTGTGAACCTGCATATATCAAAAAGTCGTATATTATGGCACTCACTCCGAACATTTTGAACCTCCATTTTAAGGTTTTTTTTGCATGTACTGTTTACAAGAGCCAGCTTTTTGTCCCTTATATTTAACAACAACTCATCCACTGAACAATACCTCTCTTCTTCTATCTCCATGCACCTTCTCCTAATATGTTCCATTACAGGCCTAATCTTGTAAAATGTGTCCGTATGTTCAGTAGCATTGTCAGCAAACTGTAAAAACCTTCTAATTAATTGATACTTATTTCTAGGCATGACATCTGCAACTAGTCCAAATCTAAGTTGCTTGTTCCAATAATCTCGAAAGTTAGACATTCTAACTAATCACATTCTTAGTTCAATTGCTAGAAAATCTAGAATATCTCGTTTGGTTTGCTTTATTGACATTCCTGTGGCTTGTACACTATACAAATTGGATTGACAAACGATAATATCAAGTAGTTCGTCATCAAAAAATTGTAAAAAGTAGGTGAGGTAAGATTGCTCTTGTGTAGATGGGTTAAAACTTTTTCGTTCAGGCAAATCTACTTCTTTATTGAATTGCTTCCTCGACCAGCTGAAACAAATTGCATTGTTATTACAACACTATACTTGCTTTACTGTATTCCTGTATCTACTTTACTTGCAACTTTAAGCACGTACTGACTTAAAGTTGCATGACTTGGGTATAATCACATGACTTGGGTATAATCACAGGGGAATCACAAAGAAAGGAATTAAGTTATACAAAAAATTTTATTCAGAAGAGCACGTTTCATTAATAGAGGAACCAAACTCAAAGTTTTTAGGCCACGTAACACTTACACCTAACACTGGAAAACACATAGTAGACAGTATACTGGAGTTTCTTGAAGATAGAGAACACAACGAACAACTTTTGAACTCTACTGCTGTTTGTTGTGATGAAAGCGTTGTAAACACTCGGACAAAATAATGGTGTGATTTCTTTGATGGAAAATGAAAAAGGAAGACCTTTACAATGGTTAGCTTGTTTGTTCCATGGAAATGAGCTACCTTTGCGACATCTTATTTGTCATTTAAATGGTAAAACGAAGGGACCCAATGAGTTTAAAGGCGAAATAGATCAGCAGCTGGAAAACTGTGCTAACTGAGGAAAACTGTGGTTACTTTCTTGCTAATTGAAAATAACCTTCTTCTTTTGGAGAACATAAATGATTTAAGTACAGATCGGAAGTATATATTGGATATGTGTATCACTGCATCAAATGGAAATTGCTCACTAGATTTATCTTTAGGAAACCCTGGAAAACTTACTCACTCCAGGTGGCTTATATTAGCTAACATTATACTTATATTGTATGTGGCGAATGAAAATCCAACTGAAATCCAACCTGAAGATTTTGGCTGAGTACATTATGAATGTGTATGCACATGTGTGGTTCAACATTAAGTTAAAACCTTCATGTACTTATGGTTCCAAGCATCTGTTTAAGCTTATCTCATATTCATGCTATTTCTCTGATGATTTCAAAAACCTGTAATTCAAAGAGAACCTGTAATTTTAGAACCTGAACCTGTAATTCAAAGAAATGCGTACTTTGCTGCTACAGAAAATCTCTTGTTGTCCATGCTATGTGATGAGCGCAAAAATGTAAGAGAACTTGGTATACGACCTGTTTTAAAAGCAAGAATAGAAAGTAGAGGCAGAGTCAGGAAGTTTAAACTTCCACAGATAAATTTTGACGCAAAAGATTACATCGACATGATCTCATGGGTTGGAAATGACATAACTGAACCCCCCTTTGGTAAAACATGCTCCCATTGACTCTATCAAAGACTTTATACGGAAGACATCTAAATTATAAAAAATGAACTGTCAATGTCTTTAAAAGTGTATTATGATATTTTTTTATGTGTGCTCTAACAAAAAAAATTTATAATTGATTTGACGAGCTTTTAATAATAATAACCTTTATTGGCATTTCAAAAACAAAATACAAAATACATTCCAACTAATTCTAAAATACAATATTT
>WYDF02278251.1:0-17370 GCA_009867245.2 Adranes taylori | reverse complement strand
CTGGTTGACTGCAGCTTTTTTTTCTATAATTTGGGTGATGCAAAAAAGATGATCCACTGTTGATCTTCCTGCCCTGATTCCGGCTTGCTCTTCAGCTTCCATGTCGCTATATTCTCTCTCAATTTAGATAAGTTTATCAATTTCTTAAATACACCTCGTATTACAACACTGTAATACGAGGCTACATTTATGTTATTAGTGTTAGCTACACTGTTAGATTTTTTATCTATATCGTTTTATTTTTTAACTTAAATTAGTTTTGATGTTGTCTTTTTTTATCACATATTAATTTTAGCACGTTACAAGTTTTAGTTTATAAATCTTTAACTTAGCTTAGGTAATTCTTATAATCAAACGAAAAAGATATTCTGTGTTTTCCGTATTATAAGAACCGCTACTGCATCTAAATAATACTCATTTATTTATAATCTTATTGGTAATTTAAATCATAGTTAAATTCACGACAGAATTGCTAAATAGTAAACACATATGCATATAAACCATTGGAAATATATTGCTACAAGTGGAATATACCTCGTATGTACATAAATACTGTTATATATCTCTTCTTACTACATAATTGGATAAAATAATTAAGCAATTAGAGTTAAGAATTTTTACTTACAAACTATGTGCAATTTAACTTGAAAGGTATTGATTTTTTAAGAAACATTTGGCTACAGTCATAAAAATATTTCGTACGAAATGATTGGTTCTCTTGATGCTACCATTGAAAACGTGACTTTGGGAAAGAAAGCAAGATTTAAAAGTACCGTTAGTCTAACAACGAACGCATTTTGAGTGAACATTACTTGTACTTAGCTAAATTGGACGTATTACCAACGCCCTGCTGCTCTTCAAAATATATGGATACTAGAAAACCAGCAGGAAATCATCTGCTCTCCGAAAAGATTAAATGTTGGTCAACTCACGAAGCTTAGAATTGCATCTGTGTGTTTGTATCTTTGTTACTCACATTAAATTACCACATTTAAACCTACGATTATAACCTGTTGATCCAGTTTCGACTACAAGAGACAAACTTAGTTCTAGGGCTCTAGCCGACTTAGAAGTTTATACTCGGAAAAATAATAATAATAAATTATTCCAACTAAGTTACAAAGTAATATAAGTAATTTGTTTGCAATTAATTATTTATATACAAGTAGCACAAAATTGATAAGATAATTGATTAGATTACAAATTTGCGTACACAATCGTTCACTGTAATGAATGTAATTAAAGTTTAAACTAATATTTCGTCTTCAAGTCTTTCTCCATTGGAATCCATTTTTTTGAACCAAATTCAGCAAACTTTTAATGCTGGTGTGATGGTCCCTTTTTTTGTCATAATTTGGCCTTTTATTTCTTTTTCGTCCTATAATCTTTTAGGACGAGTCCTATAGTTTTCCTATATCGTCCTATAATAGTCTTCCTATAGTCATAGGCATGTCCTGTTACTTTTTTCTTTCAGTATATCATCTTGTGGTTTTTAATTGTTATTGTTTCTCATGCCAGTATTTATTTATTTTTTTAATAGAAAATATGAGATATTTTTCTCTATTATTTCTGGTATTAAATTATATTTCATTATAGTTTTCCTTAGAATACTGTTTACTCTCACATTTCTCCTAACATTATTTGTTGAATACCACATCGTAGTCCTTGTTTTATAATTATGTTTTCTTCGTTTTTTTTTTGTAACATAATTTCGCTTTTTTGTTTCTTTTTTCTTCTTCTATATATGAGTAGAGTTTTTTCTGTCACGCAACGTTGTTATTTTTTTTTTCGAGAAGGCGTAAGAAATAATAGCAATATGGTTTGCAATAAGGTTTGCTTGAGAATTTTTAGATGTCCATTTAGTGTGTTATATTATTATTGAAATTTGCTGGGCAGGGTAGTGTGGTTCGTGTACCTGACCGCTGCTCTGTTGCAACCACTAAGAGATATATTTGTATGCCTAATTTCAGCAGCCAGTAATGAGCATTGTTGGACTAATTATTGTTCTTTGATAATTTTCTCGTCGTGAGTCCACTGGTGCCGTTCATGTAGCTTCCTAGATTCCTGTTGGAATACTGGTGATTGGCACACGTCTGTTTGATGTCCTTAGGCGATGAAAGGTTAAGCGGTTTAGGAGATTCGGGATCAATTGGTAAGATCAAGTATAATTCTGATCCAGCTGCGGAATCCGCCCTTGGGTGCCTCCACGTGCTTGAGAAGCATAGATTTGGAGTAGCTGGAGGCAGTTTGGGTAGACGGTGACGCTTGGGAAAACATTAAGTGGACACCTGAACTAGTCTGCTGCTCTGACAATCGTTGTAACCTAAGTATCATATTGTGTAACCTTTTCAAAATTTAGAATCTTAATTTTTTATTAATTGTATTCTATATTGATGAACATTATTAGTCAATGCTTCACGCCTTCTCTTAAAATTTAAATATTGTGTACCGTGTATTTTTTACTTCCTAACCGGTTTTAATGCTTTCAAATTTATAAAATACTAGCTCTTGGTTTTATTAAGTCAGGATTATGTAAAGATTCTTCTCTTCATCCAACGTCGTGACCGACGTGTGGTCACTACGGTAGATATTGACGATGAATAGGGCAATCTTCTAATCTCTGTGTTATTCGTTTAACAGTTGATTTCTCTGTCGATCGTTCACTTGGCGCGCTGCTTTAGTGGAAATTGTTTCTGTTAGTTTCGAAATAATATCGGTCCACCTAGTTGGGGATTGGCCCCGTTTCGGGAGATGTATGCGAAAAATTTCAAAATTTGTCCAGATGTCATCGATGACAATGTTTGTACTGGTTTGACCTCATTTAGGATGGAGACATTTATTCTTCTAGCCGCCAGAGAACTCACAGCATCCTGCGGCTGGCCAACATTTCAAACGCATCTATTTTACCTTCGTTTTCCTAGTGATATTACAATCATTCCAAATTTTTTTTAGTTTTATCATGCGCGAGCGGGCAATTTGAATTCGCCGTCTTATTTCTAATTCGCAGGAGCCGAAGTTATGGAGCATGGAGCTCAAGTACACAAATTTTTCGACAACTTCAAAGTTCCCTACTTTTGTAGGCTTCGATTTTCGTTATCTCAAGTGCATCAAGTGCAAGATGCTGCAAGTGCATCTAAAGAAATGATTGAACCTTTTCGGCAAAAATAGTTGAACGAATAAATAGCGAAATGTTATTACAGTTCCAGATATATAATGTTGATGAAAATGGTTTTTTTTTTTGGCGTACTTTATCTGAAAATACACAAGCATTCCAAAATGAAAAACCTTTTGGAAGAAAAACCAACGAAGAATAAGTCTCGGCACTTCTTTGTGCCAATGCCGATGGGTCACATAAACTGACCCCTGTTATTGTTGGCAAATCTCAAAAACCAAGGGTTTTAAGAAACATAATGAATCGTCTCCCTGTGCCATATTACTATTCGAAAAAAGCTTAGTTCACTTTTAATATTTTCAAAGGCTGGTTTTTTAAAGAATTTGTTACTGCAGTCAGAAAATTTCAAGAGGAAGAGCTTGAAATACCATAAGAAGACGTAAAGAATTTGTTGCTATTAGTCAATGCACCCACATATCCCTCGGAAAACATTCTACGAACTGACGATGCCAAGATTAATTGTACGTTTTTGCCAAAAGACACATCTATTATTCAACCGATGGATCAGAGCATCATTTTGGCCACAAAAAGAATATATAAGAAAAAGTTTTTAAATGAAATATTGGTGGTATTGGAGACTGAAGAAGATGAACAGGACAGGAGAGGCCAACATACCTTAGAAAACTTGAAAAGGTATAATTAAAAATCAACGATTTTGAATTTAGCATGGAAAGAGGTAACTGCCCAAACTATAGAAAGTAGTTGGAACGATTTGTTTGATGATCAAGATGCAGAAATTGATTTAGAGGGAGTAGAAGTTTCTGATTTCTGTAGGATTAAATAAGATAATGTTGGACAAGAAGTAACCGAGGAAGATGTGTTTGAATGGTTTCAAACAGATGAAGATGACCCTGGGTATCACATTATGACCGAAAGTAAAATAGCAGATGAAGTGTTGATCAAAGAAAGTGAAAATGAAAGCGAAGATAGCGTGGAGGATTATAATACTCCCAAAAATAAAATTATCAATGGTCAGATCGCATCTTGATGATGTAATATCATTTATCAATGATTCGGCAGATAGAGAGACGCAATTATACAAAGTGAGGCAGAATGAGAGGTACGATTTAAAATAGCCATTGTTCAGTTTGTGGAAGGGGCAAAGCAGTGCGCGCGGTCACCTTAGGTAGATAAGTTCGTGCCATGTTCAGTTATCGTCATGGCTTGGACCGGAGTACATCGCGCATTTGCAGTCGAGGAGTTTATAAAAAATTGCGAATTTGTAATAGCCACGCAACGTGTCTTCCGTAATCGGTTTGATGTTGGCCGTCACGGTAACCTTCCGGGCCGAAGAACAATTTGTCGGTAAACTTTAAGGTTCCGTGAAACAGGTTCTGCGCTTAAGCGGAAGTTTACTGGCCGACCAAGGACAGCAAGAAAACCGGTAAATGTAAATGCAGTCATAGTCTCAGTAGTCAGTAGTCACAGTCATAGTCTCAACATTCTCTCCAGCATTCCGCGCAAGCATGCAGCTGCGCTCTATGTCGAATCAAAGGGCTCGAAGAATTTGAAACAACTAACTCCAAATGCATACGTATAAAATGATGGTGGTACAGGAATTAAGTGGAAAAGATTTTGAAACCCGTACAACTTTGTGCAGCGATATTCTTCAGAACATTGCCCCCGTAGCCACCGCGTTCCCCTGATTTGTCCCCCTTCGATTGTTTCTTTGTGGATACCTCAACATGCAAGTATTTGAACATCGCCGACAAAATTTAGAAGAATTAAAGTCACACATAAGACAAGACAATTATTTACTACCTGATACGGTTTCCACTCATTACGGTGCAGCAACATCAGTTCAATGTACAACGAATTAAAGCCCCACGAAGTGATTTTTGATTTATTATATATTCTAAAATACAATATTATGTAAGTAGTTGGTAATTACTTACTCTGTTATCTAATAATATGCACAAGCTTCAATATATATTAGTTATATTATGTAATGGCCATTATTTAAGTAATGTAATTTTTAGAACGTAACGTTTTAAAATGGAATGATATGTGGTTTCCTTTTTTCTTTGCTTTGTGTGGTTTGTTTTTTATTGACATCACAAATAGTGCCATTTTCGCAATTTTAGAGAGCTAGTAATTAAGAAACAACAGACTTCAAAAATTCAAACAAAAATGGATACATTTTTCAAACCAGTGTCATCAAAACTATGAACTTCAAAAACAAACATTGAGGACTCTCCTAACGGGCGTATGCTGATATATGATCTGAAGACGAATAAAGTGTAATTAGACTGCACACTTTCGTTTATAATATATTTCTATTTGATATTTAATAAATAGCTTATTCAGAAAATTTATTTTTATATAACGGACATTCGGCTATATCGGACACCTCGTTCGCATTGATCCTGTTATATAATCTGTTTTAATTTGTAATAAATGTTATGATAAAAATCACCGTGACTTGGAAAACGTTAAGAACCACTGCCGGATTAGCTAATATAAACAATCGCGTTAATTTTGATAAATCTCTTTTTACTAGTACCATTATCTACGCAACTACAAACAACTGCCATATGTGGTATTTAAAATCTAAGTCATATTTTATATTACTTTGTTCAATATATGAAACAGTTTTTATGCTCATACCAGATAACATATATGACATATAAGAATACAGCTTCTTTGTTTAATAAATTATCAAGCATTATGCAACTGATATTTACTGTAAAGCCTGAAGCCGTAAGTAACTGTACAGACCTTGCGTTCGAATACCTTATTTATGCCTTTTTTTATATATACCTTCTTGATTATGCCTATCTATGTGTCATGAATTTTGTAAAGGAGTTACAATATAACTTCACGTTTCCTATTTAAGAGAATCAAAATGGAATATAAGATCCATAGATACATGCAATTAATTTTTTTTTTCTTTTCATGATTAACATTTAATAAATTTAAAATTCACCTATGATTTTAAATGTGAATTTGTGCTGTTTTAGAACGATGAGTCAATATTCAATAAAATTAAAAAAAAAAATAGCATTCCAATGAGACGAAACGAAGTAGTTCATGGAACAGGTGATTGCCTCGAAGATGAGTTTGTCATTAATCAGAAGGTTTAGTGATACATAATCTATGTTAAGTTAGTCATTCATAAATAAGTTTTTATATTTATTTGAATCTCATTTTTTACGATCAAAATCATCTCAGATCATTATGTGCCTATTTTAATCCATCCCTAGATGTAGGCTTTCCCAATTTCATTCCAGTTTCCCTCACTCTCATCTTTTTATGTTCCTCCTCAATCTAGTTTACTGATATTTTTATATCCTCTTTTAATTTTCACATTTTGCTTTGTCCTTCTTCTTATGAATCGGACAAATAATGGACAAATTCCACTGGTCCGGCATCAATTCTTTTTTCCATTTTTCCACTATCAGCTGGTGGACAAGCAGGGTCAAATGTTCACCTCCACCTTTAATAATTTCTGATGAAATCGTATCACTTCCTGGAACCTTATTATTCTTCAAACTTTTAATTGCCAACCTAACTCGGTGCCGGTACAGGCATTGGATCAGAACTAGTACTGAGTCACAGCTGGTCGTCTCTGCTTCATCTTGTTCTGGCAATACAATCTCGGCAGTTGTATTCAACAGTTCACTGAAATATTCAACCGATCGGTTTAGAATCTGTTCTTTCCCTCCTATAAACTTTCCTTCTTTATCTCTGCAGAACACCATTCGAGGTTGAAAGCCTTTCTTCAGTTCCTGTTCCTTTACCATGATTAATGTTGTGTGTTTACAACACCAGATAATCTGTTGTGCAAAAAATACTACATTTGGTATCTTCTACTAAGGTTATTTTCCATTCCAGCTTTACACCAACTACTTCTACAGTACTAACAACTAGAAGAGGATTTTCAAAACTAGGAGCCCAACAAATTTTTATCATGTATCGTAAAATTCCTTACTATTATCTTGTAGAAGCAGTACATAACAAAATTAATTTCTAAAAGTTTGAAATAAATTAGTCAATTCGTTGCTATTTTATTTAAAGTTGACATTATTTTTTGGCAAAAAAATAGGTCTATGAAAATTTTCATTCCACATGGCATGTGCATGCCTTCAGACATTGCAATTTGTATTTAGTTGATCAAAAGCTATAAATCGCTACGTCCGAACCATTTCTAAGGATTTTTCACGTAATAAAGAATTTATAAGTAATGTTTGGTTCGTTAATAAAAAGGATTAAATTCGCACAGACGATGGTACAATATTTTCTAAAGAAAATGTTCTACGAATAACTCAAGCTTACTATGACGTACCAGATAAGTTAAAAAATAATACAGAGACGTAATCAAATATATATTGCAAAAGTTTCCTTCCAACTTGGATATTGGAAAATCAGAAGATTTTTTTATTACTTGTAACATTTAAAACAAGGTTTAAAAAAGGATCCTTGAAAAAAAAGATGCATAATATTTAACCCACCCTTAAGTCTAACTGTGTTGAGGCTTCATCCAATTCATTGAAATAATGTTTGTTTGTTGCAGAAGTTTGGATGCTTTTGACTTTTATGTACAATTTTTTCTATTTTATTGTGTACTAAAAGTGTTGCTCACGGTGTTACTGGGGTTGTTCTTTATAATGTTAGTTGTTCTATTTAATTCTATTTGGGTGATTTTAGGTTTGTGTATGGTTTGTTTAGTTCGGTGGATCTGTTGTTGACCCTAGCCATGCAGTCTTTTATTCTTAGTTTGTTGTTAATTTTTCATTTAATTCGTTCACCGATATTTTACTTAACTTGTTGCAGTAGTTTACAACTGTAGGTTAAGGAATTTGTTGATTGACTTGTGTACTACCTGATTATCATATCCCATTAATTCAATTAATTAACGATTGCAATACGCAATTCTCTAATAATTCATCAATACAATGAGTAGTTCTCTAATACAATATAAATGGACTAATCAAATCTAATTCAATTCTTCAAATAAATATAATTTAAAAAATCAACCAATTAAAGTAATAACGATTAATTAAATAAGCCAAAAACATCAAGGCATGCCGACGTAAAAAAGAAATAATCCTATAAACGATACCAACAACAGGGAAATAATATTTTACAGACATTTATATAAATGCAAAAAGCCAAGATCAAATGGCGCCGTCTTTCGCGCATTTATTCTGAAAGGATACCGCGTTGTAAGATGTTTTGCCATACGTTGCTGTACAAGCTAGTAGCATCTTATTATATTTAGTTTAACTAAAAAAAGCGTTTAACATACTTTTCCCTTGCTCATTTTTAATAAACAGTTATACATTGCACCCTTTTAGTGCTTTCCACAAATCTGATTGATATTAAGTTCCCGCCTTTTAACAGAAGGCGTTTTCAATGCTATGCTTCTAAAATTTTGACCGCATAAAGCTACTCACTACTGTTCGGAAACTACCACCACTTACATTTCCTTAGATATCCGTCATAAAAGCAATGCAACTTTAATCCTTAGAAATCTCAACAAATCAGGAAGGAATTTTTCGATTGGTCAGTACAACCTTCCTAAAATCTTCTAGCGGAAATTTCCTTCAGACAACGCCTGAGTAATGCTGGCTACTCCGAAAGTTGCCAAGGCTGAGCCGTTCATCAGAAGCAACTTCTGCTCATTTAATTTCGCATAAAAGGAGCCACTCAATCTAGCGTTACTCAGACGCATTTTGGATCTTACACTAGCTATTGTCAAGTGGGAAAATTCGCACGCTTTAAGCCACCACGAAACAACCAAACTATTTAAACTTGTTACCTTTATGTGTTTATCATATAATAACATAAGTACTTTATCATAATAATTAAGAACATGCGAATTTATAACCCAAACCTGAAATCTCATGCCATGGGAGTTATGTTACAAGTAAACAGAAAAAATATAAAAAGCAGTATAGTAGACATAAAGTGAAAATTACGATCCTGCTTTGATAAGAAGAACTCTGTAACATAATTGTGGCGCCTAGACGTGACGGCTAGTAACCGACAAAATTATGCAAGGATAATTGTGTCGCCCAACTTGGTGGCCTAAAAAGTCGCAAAATAAAAAGGCAAACGTCGAACTTTGGCAAGCCTATAAAACCGAAGACAGGATAAATAATAAAGTACATAATGGTATATAGTACTAAATAATCCTATAAACTATAAATAATAAAGTACATAATAATCCCATAAACGATACCGACAACAGGGAAATAATATTTTACACACATTTATACATATGCAAAATCCCAACATCAAATGACGCCGTCTTTCGCGCATTTATTCTGAAAGGATACCGCGCTGTAAGATGTTTCGCCATACGTTGCTGTACAAGCTAGTAGCAGCCTTTATCTTATAAATGTAATAGTGCATATTCACACAGATAGGGAAGACATTTCTGAATCGGCAGGTTTCTTTTACAAACGCTTTTTATAATTTTTAGTTTCTTAACTGAAAAAAGCGTTTAAAGTATATGTCCCTTGCTCATTTTCAATAAACAGTTACACTTTGCACCATTTTAGTGCTTTCGAAGAATCTGCTTGGATATTAAGTACCGGCATTTTAGAAGAAGGGGTTTTCAATGCATTGCTTCTAGATGTTGACCGTATAAAGCTACCCACTACCATTTGGAAACTACCACAGCTTACATTTTCTCAGATATCCGCCACGGAAGCAATGCACCTTTGATTATTAGAAATCTCAGCGGATCAGGAAGGAATTTTTCTATTGGTCGGGAGTACAATCTTCCTAAAATCTTCTACCGGAAATGTTCTTCATGCGACGCTGGCTACTCCGAAAGTTGCCACGGCTGAGCCGCCCACCAGAAGCAACTTTTGCTCAGCTAATTCCGCATAGCGAGGCACTCGCTGTAGTGTTCTCAGACGCATTGTGGGTCTTATACTAAGTGTTGTCGAGTGAGCAAATTACCACGCTTCCGCTAGCTCAAGCCCCCACCAAATGATCAAACTTATTCCTATAAAGTGAGCTTTATTCCTGTGGAAACAGATTTTGTTCTAAGTAAGCATTACCAATAAAATACTTATTTTTAATTAAAAATTTAAAAAACAACTCAAATCAATAGTAATTCGAAGAACATCAGGTCAAGTGTACATAGATAATTCCATTCATAATTGTCTGCTGAATCTTTCGTTTTCTTAACAAATCTAATCTTCAATTCTTCTCTCATATCAATCTTTCATACCCCTTCCTTGTATCTACATCTTTAATCAGAAAAATAGGCGGACGACAGCAGAGGAAGAAGTCGAACCCAACCCAGAATTAGGAGATCAGCCTGCTTTGATAAAAACAATTCTATGAGATGTGTGGTATCCGTTTTGTAACAGGACGCTTCCTTTTCCTATGTTTCCTTTCAGAATATCACGTCGATTGAAGGACGATGTTTTGGGTTAGTAATTTTACAAGACATAGTTTCTGACTCATTAAATGACGGGGCGGAATCTACCCGGTGCCTGTGAGGTTTGCCGTGCCAGTCTGTTGAACTCCCATTCAGTACTCCATTCACATAAGTAAATAACATAATAACATGTATTCCAAAAGCCCAACCACAAACAGTCCTAGATATTTTTCACAAACAAAAAGTCGGCTAAGATTCTCCCATAAACAAGAAATAGATGGAAAATTGTCCTTCCTACACCTGATGATAATCCACAATGAACACACTAATACCCTAAACTAAGGTTTAGTACGATTATTAATTTTGACATGATCTATAAGCCTATTTATAAGAAGCAATTAATGAATATCAATATTAAGAATAATTATATAAAAAGTTAGAGCCGATCCTGATGATTATCGACCAGGAGTTTTAGTGCTTTGGTATTGTAGTGTTTCTTGTGCGAAATTGTTTTGCACAAGTTGTAGACATATGTATTTTATTACCTTGCTTTTCAAACGAATTGCGGGCCAGGACGGTGGTGTAGCGGTGCACCGATCGGTCGAGTCGGCTGGGTCCGCTTGGTACGAATGAAGCTTATTGTTAAACTGTTGGTATAAGACCGGCTTGCGAGTATTTACCAAGAAAGGTAATGCATGTAAATCATATGAGCATTAATATTATGCGTTGGGCCATAAACGCAAGAATGTACTGTAATATATTGAGTGTTTAAAGAATTTTTTTTAACAATTCCAGGAAATTGTAATCTGTAAAGTATATCTTCAAATCAATATTTAAGAAGTTTAGGATCATCAGTCACTTAAATTTTACATTGACAGCAATTTGTAAATAACATCATATTTGAACAGGAAATTATCAAAACTCCTAGTGAGATTGTATTGCAGAAAGTTAATTTGAACAAATGCTGGTTAATGGGGGTAAAGAAGATGGTAAAGTATGAAAGAAAGGTGATGACAGGGGTGATGGAAAGAATTGTGAGGAAGGTGTATATGTGTACTATGGAGGATGTAGAAAAGGGAGTGACACGGAATAAATTGGTGAAGGATTGCAAGAACATGTATGAGACACGTGGGAGGTCGATGAGAGAATTATATGATAGGATGCTGGAAGATAAGGAGTATGAAGTGGAAGTGGAGAGAACGATGAAGGATCAGTGACGGACTTTCGCATAGACAAAAGAGACAATTGTCTTGAGTCCGTACTATTCAAGGGTCCAGTTAAAAGGCATCGAAGCACTACTATATACTACAATTATTAGGAGGTGCTTTTTAAAAATACGGGATGGAAGACATTTTTTTGTGCTTTTTATTGGGTAGGTGCTTTTTAAAAATACGGGAATTGAGACCTTTTTTTAGATGCTTTATTCTTTTGTCTTGGGCGCGACTACAGCTTAATCCGTCACTGTGAAGGATGTGGAACTGCAAGAGCAGGGAGAAAAGATAACGGTGAGGCGGTACAATAGTGAGTATAAGAAAGTAGAGATGGTAGGAACAAAGCCCGAATATTTAGGGTCAAATAGGAGTATGAAGGAAAAGAGAATGATAGCAAGGTTTAGGTGTGGGAATATAGAACAAGGGAATAGATTTTGGGTGAAAGAGAGTGAAAGATATTGTAGGATACGTGGAAGCATGGAGGAAACATGGGAGCACTGGGTGGTGAATGATGGTGAAATGTTTGGATGGACGGAGGAGCAAAAGGAGGAAGCAAGAAACTGCAGGATGTGTATGGAGCGGAGAGGAAAAGGAACCAAGATAATAGAGGATAGTGAAGGAGATAAATAGAAAGTTAAAGTAAGAATATGTGTACAAAAATAAGAAATATATCAGAGGGACAAGAGAAGAATGGGCGAAAAACAAATGCAAGAAAAACGTATGTACAAAGAGGGAAAAAAGAAAAGAAAGGAAAAAAAAGATAGCATGTCATTTCACTTCACTGCACTGAGGTGTTTTATTTATTTATCTTTAAATGGAATTAGTTTTTGTAAAAATTTGTTGAGTATCAGTTTTTGTAAGGAAATTTAAGCGGTGCCAATAAAGGTTAAATATTATAAAATATAAAATTAAATCTTCCACCCTAGTATTTGTGCTAGTACCCTAGTATTTATATATAATCAAAATTATTTTTATTTTCCTTTAAGCACAACATATAGCTACAAAAATCGTAGCATCGTTTAAGGTTTTTAGTTTTTTCCTTAAGATAAACAATTAATTTTATTATGAGAACAAAACTAAAAACCTTAAACGATGCTACGATTGTTGTAGCTATACGAGGATTGTTCGGTAACTACGTGGCCTAACAAAGAAAACGCAAGTTTTGTTTTGATAAAAAAACATTTTATTTTTCAATACAGTCTCCTACTCGCTCAACACACTTATTCCACCGATATACCAAATTGTCAATACCTTCATTGTAAGTCGATGAATTCAAGTCCTCGAAATAGCTTTTACCTCGGAATCAGACGAAAATCTCTTACCCCCGAGCCATTTTTTTCAGATTTGGAAACAGATGATAATCGCTGAGAGCCAAATCTGGGGAATATGGCGAATGAGCTAATTCAAATCCCAATTCATTAATTTTGGCCATTACAATCGCAGACTTGTGAGCAGGTGCGTTATCCTGATGGAAAAGTACTTTCTTCTTTGCCAAATGAGGCAGTAACTCTTTGATTTTGTCGTTTAATTGTTGCAACAAATTGGCATAATACTCGCCATTTATTGTTTTCCTCATTTTTAAGTAGTCGACCAAAATAATTCCATGAGAATCCACACCTTCCACCTTTGTGTGTCCCAACCTTTGTGTGTGAGAACCTTTGTGTGTCCATTGGTTTGGACTGTTCTTTGGTTTCGGGAGTATAATGGTGGAGCAAAATTTCATCGACTGTTATGAAAGGGCGTAAAAAGTGCTTCGGATTGCGGCAAGACCATGCCCAAAAGATCGCGAGAAACACTCAAACAATTCAGTCTTTTTGCAATATTGTCTTTTTGCGAGTAGCACACCCTTTTCTCTTGTAAGATAAAAGGTAATTTTAGTTCCATTTTTCAGTTAATTTTTGTGGTTCAACCTGGAAGCCAGTAATTCAGAAGCTTCTTTTGACGGGTTGAGATCTCTGGTGAGGTCATTTAACCCATTCTGGTTGGAACTTAGAGGAATTGATAACATCCCTCATAATCACTTCATTAGTATCAAAATGGTGATCAGAGGGACAACACTCGTCCTCACAGAACGCTGGTAGCTGCTGAAACGTTAGGAATGCAACTTCTTATGAGTGAGGGACCGGGCGTCTCGCAGAGATTAAATCATCTACTTGCTATAGTTGTTTTGATTGATTAC
The DNA here is from genome assembly GCA_009867245.2 of Adranes taylori. Classification (NCBI taxonomy): domain Eukaryota; kingdom Metazoa; phylum Arthropoda; class Insecta; order Coleoptera; family Staphylinidae; genus Adranes; species Adranes taylori. The sequence goes on along the minus strand of WYDF02278251.1, from coordinate 3,469 downwards.
AGTAATATTTACTAAGCAAAAATAATAAGTCATAGAAGTGGTATTTGGTTCCTCTCCAAACCATCGGTACTTCGAATTTAAGACTTGTTCTTTTCTCAGCAGTCCAATGACGTAAATGTTCTGTGAAAGTTTTACAGACCTGCTGCGGTACCTAGGTTTTATCTTGATCACCAAGCCTAACACCAAAGTATCCAAAATAAACTCTCTTTACAAAGTCACTAACAGCTTTTCTCTTTTCTTTTAACTTGTTTTCTCCTCATTACACAACGTCATTTACTTTTAACAACTGCTTCTTAAACACAAATATGACGAGAGGCCAACTTCTATGTACCCTGCACAGGGAGAACTCACAAACTCACCTCAACTCTAGTTGATACGTTGAAGCTCACTGAAGTTACCAGATGCTTACACCATCTGGTGGAGTAAGCATCCGGAAACTGGATACAGGAAACCAATCCAATCCTTGTATACGTGATAGAAAAACTGATTTCGTATTTAGATTCAATGCCCCAAATATAGCTGAAATTAGTTCTAAAATTCTAGACAGCGAAAAAAATTTCTTGTAGACCTGTGTTATCAAGCGGAGATAATTTTTAATCCTATAATGAATAAAAGGATATCTGTAATTTAATAAAAGTTAAATTACATTTAATAAAAGGATACATTTAATAAACGGATACCTGTAAGGTACTTTCTAGAATGATTGATTGATATGTATAATACAAGCAATGATATTTTAACGATAAGAATTAATTGATGTATTAAATTCCCCAGATTCTACTGTACAGATTTTAAATAGTTTAATTCTTAAAGGGAATAATGTGTGAACGTTTTGAAATCAGTAAATCAAACGACAAGAATTAACTGATATATTAAATTCTCAAGATTCTACTGTATAGATTTTAAATAAGTTAATTCTTAAAGGGAATTATGTTTAAGCAATTATAAATCAGTAAAGCAAGCAAGTTAAGCTAAGATTCTATCTAATTAACATTCTACTTTCATTTGTTCCTGTATTAAATGTATTCTAAAGGAATTGAATTCATTTTCAAATATAGAACGAACGAACAAATGAAATTCTACACGTGTAACCTAAATCTTTCGAATCTTTCCGTCTCCTACGGGCCCTGCTGAAGATGGTAAACTATCTACCACGGAAAACTTCTATTCTCTTCTCGAATTTGAGGAAAGATAGAAAATAGGCATCTAATTAGTAAAACAGAAATACACTGAATCTGCCCAGAACCCAAATTATAACCACGCCTCCTCGTCCCCCAGCAGCGTTATTTTTTACCACTTCTAATTTTTGTAGAATATATGAATTTAATTAGGTTTTAAAAATGAAGTAAATAAACGAACAATTCGCTTATAAAATAAGTAACACTTAAATATATTTAATAAAATATTAATGCAGGGTATCGTTATAATAAAAATCTTAGATAACGAATGTGCTTAAAAATAAAATACTATACACGTATATACAATATAAAACCGCATCCAATTAAAGGGTCGATGAAAGTTCAAGTCATTAGCATTGAACTGATTCGTTCATTCAATTAACTTAAGATTGTTCATATATTGTTATAAACACAATTAATCATTATGCCTTGAAATCACACGTAATGTTTATAGATTTGACACAAAATTCCTTAACAATATATCAATTAACAGAAAACTAATAACTTAATGTTAAACGCTAATATTATAGGGAATTACAGGAATAATTCCACTACAACACAAAGATCTATAAGAAATTGTTTGGAGATCGGGAGAGACTTTTATTGCAGTTTGCAAATCACTAACAACTCGCGTCGTTAGAAAATCACCAAGAAAGAATTAATCGCGTTCAAAATGTCTAATGTACCAATGTGAGTAAAATTTTCATTTTTTATTTTAACTAAAGAAGCTGAATAATTTTCAGTCCACTAATTTTATTCTGGTAAACCAATTTTTGTGGGGAAATGGGGGAGGGGGGGCGGAGCATAAAAATATATAATTATAACCCGGGAAAGCTCAAGGCAAAAAAGATTGGGAAGCGCTGGTCTTCGCCATTTGATCTTCATACACTGTCGTTAGTTTTTGAAATTCTATGCAATCGACCGGTGTTATAAGCATAGTTTTATTCAATCCATGCTGCTAAGCTAAGAAAATATTCATTGCATAATTAATTATATTTATCGCATTTAAGTGAAATGTAAATTATATACACATTTTATGTATCGAATATAAAATAGAATACAATCATGAATATGCAATATATAACCTGCAAGGATTTCTTTTCTACAGCTTGGCAATATGCATAATGACTACCAACTTACATTTTGTTAGTTAAATAACATATATTTAACGCAAGTATAGTATAAACATTCTAAATTTGAATTTGCTATAGATACAATTAGGTATTTATATTAATACTACAGATTGAATCATTGATAACCATTGATTTTCCTCAGAATGTTAATGTGGCTACGATTCGAATCAAGATATTAAATGCTTAAAGTCATTCACTTTTCAACTAAATGTTGTATATCAGTAACGGTTTTAAACCATTCATAAATTCTTGTTTCCAATACCTTCAGCGCTAGACTGCGATCAAATTTGCTACAGAGAAATTTAGAATGGGTTGGGTGTCACGATTCTAGTTTTCGTTATCAGCCCACGGGTCATTTTCAATTTTCAGCAAATAGGCCACCAGGAAATTCCTGATAGCCCCCCCAGGGCAGTCCAGCATTGAATATCTACGACTCACGTATCTCCAATAATTTTAACACAAAAATTTGTTGTGTATAAGAACTAAGGTGCTGAATATAAGAACCATTGAGATAGATGGCGCCAAGATAATCCCTTCTCAATACTCATTCCAAATCAGCACAGACTAACACTGAAAGAAACACAGAAGTGCTTCCTAGCCAGTGCGACCGCACATGGTGCCACTCTAAGAGAGCACCGAACGCAGAAGACGACAAAAACAAAATAAATATTAATTTACTCTGTGTCGAAAGTCGTACTTTCAGCTTTTGCTGTCGTTGTTTCGGCAATAGTAGAACATCTTTATCTTTAGAATCTGGTGACTGATTCTAAGGTGCTATTAGTCCTATACCAAAACTTTAATACAAAATTGAATTGAACGTGGTGTAATAATTGTATCGAAACGTCAATGACACTGAAATTGAAGCAATATTGTAACGAAGCAATTTCTCCTCGTGGATGTCTAGTTTGATGTTATAAAGATTGAGCATTAGATACTCACAAATAGTGTAAGTACTTCAAGATAATTAGATGCGATAAAATGTTTAGCGATATAAATATGATTTAAAGAGGTGGATTGATCCAGTTGTTAGTATTTTAATAGGACGCACTATTTAAAAATTGTTTTGGCATTCATTTGTTTGTTTTTAATTCTAAATAAGACAAATAAAAAGCTGCCTCTAGCAAGAATAATATATAAGAACCATTAAATGACAATGAT
>WYDF02278240.1:0-17372 GCA_009867245.2 Adranes taylori | reverse complement strand
AGCCTCCTTTAAACAAACTCACCAATCTCCCAACAATATACAATCCCAACAGGGAGTTGAGTTTAGTGGGTAAAAATAGTTTGCAATCAAGAGGAAAATGATAGTTTTGATGTATATTTAGCTAATCTAGAAAAACTAGTAAAAACAAGTGAATGTGGTGATTTTAAAGAAGAATTTCTAAGCGATCGAATAGTGTTATGAATTCGCAATAAGGACGATTAATGTCTAAACCCGATTTAACATCAAAAGTAGCTAAAGAAATGTGTAAAATTGAAGAGATCACTACTCCAAGATTAGAAGCAATAAATAATAAAGTAAAAGGGCAAGAAATGCATACGATTAAAGGTAAAATAAAATTCACTAATAAGAACAGAGAAAGTTATGGAAATTCTGTGGCAAATGTCACCCATTTAAAGCTAATCTTGTAAACCTTTTGGAAAATATTGTAAGAATTGTGTGGGTAAAAATCATTTTACTGAAGTCTGTAAGAAATTTATGAACAAAAGAAATGTAAAAATAATCCAAATAAAACATGAAGCTCAGGAAAGAAGAAAGCTTGAAGAAGAATATATCTGCAGAATTAATACTTATTACAGATCTAATAAATTAACTGCGAAAGTAGAATTTTACTTTAAAGATAAATGGAAATATGTAGATTGTAAATTGGATACAGGTGCTAATGTTTGCATTATTGGATTTAATTATTTAAAACAATATTTAGAAACGAATTAATTCTAGAAAAGAATAATGCAGTAAGTAGAAATTTTGGAGGTATGATAATTCCTGTTAAAGGTCAGATTTCTCTCCAATATAAAATGTATAAGAAAATCTATAATTTACTATTTTAGTTTGTTGAAACAAATTATGATATTTTGTTGTCTGAAAATGCATGTTTAAACTTAGAACTTATTAGATGCTGTAATAGCATACAGATAAATGATTCTAAGAAAAATATTGTGAAGAAATATCAAGATATTTTTGAAGGTAAATGCAAATTAGAAATTGATAAAACTGTTCATCCCTTTATTCAGGCATCTCGAAGAATTCCTTTAACTTTATAAAATGAACTGTATGATCTCTAAGAAATGAGCTGTATGGTCAAGTTAAGAAGAACTAAATATCTCATCAAAAACAATTTTCATCCTTTAATCTTTTGAATCATTCTTCCAAATTATCGTTCTGATCCCTAACTGCGGTTTAATAGTGATCACCACATCCATATATCAAAATAGCATTAGCTAGAACTAGTATTCCTTTCATATTATCAAGAATTTCCATCATTCTGCTTTAGAATATTTTAGGTGCGGACTTTATACCAAACGGTAACCTTAACCATTTATATCTTCCTTATGGAGTCCAAATTACAACTTATTAAATGCTGTACTAACACACAGATAAATGATTCGAAAAAAACTGATGATATTGTAAAGAAATATGAAGATATTTTTGAAGGCTATGGTAAAATTATAGGTAAATGCAAATTTGAAATTGATAAAACTGTACGTCCTATTGAGGCACCTCGAAGAATATATTTAGCTTTGCGAAATGAACTAAAAAATGAACCGAATAATCTAGTTAAGAAGAACATAATATCTCATCAAAAAGAACATACTATTTGGGTTAGTAACCTGTTATTAGTAAAAAAAACCTAATAAATTGAGAATTTGTTTAGACCCAATACCTTTAAATGAAGCTCTAAAATGACCATATTTTCAATTTAAAACATTTGATCAAATATTGCCAGAATTAGAAAAACCAAACGTATTTTCTACCGTTGATTTGGAACATGGATTTTGGCATATAGAGTTAGATGAAGAAAGCAGCAAACTTACAACGTTTTGGACTCCATATGGAAGATATAAATGGTTAAGGCTACCGTTTGGTATAAAGCCCGCACCTAGAATATTGCAAAGCAGAATAATAGAAATTCTTGATGATTTGAAAGGAATACCAATTCTAGCTGATGATATTTTGATATATGGATGTGCTGATGACTATGAAACCATACTTAGCACAACGATAATTTGGAAGAATTTTTCAAAAGATTTACGGAGGAAAAATGTAAATTGAATTTTGCTAAAATGAAATTATGTCGGTCTGAAATAAATTATTATGGGCATACTTTAACTTCTAAAGGTGTTAAGCCTGATGTAAGCAAAGTTAAAGCTATTAGAGAATTTCCTGCTTCTAAAAATAAACAGGAATTATTAAGATTTTTAGGAATGATCAATTATTTGGGTAAATTAATTCCTTATTTTAGTTCGGAATTATATACTCTGCGCAGACTGATAAGACAAGATCCTGAGTGGAAATGTAATTCTTTAGAGAATGATGAGTTTAATCGCATTAAACATATAATGTCTAACATTAAGATCCTAAAATATGACAACTTTAAAGAAGATTGAACTATAGAATGTGATGCAAGTTCTTATGGTTTGGCAGCAGTTTTATATCAATGAAATGATATAATTGGATATGCATCAAGAAGATTAACTGCTCCAGAAAGAAATTATTCCCAAATCGAAAAAGAATGATAATCGATAGTAATTGTTTATAAAAAAATTTTACAAATACCAGCTGCAAACAAGGATGTATTCATTCATACTGATCATAAACCAATAATGAGAAATCTTTAACTGAATTCCGAAACGTTTACAAAAAATGTTATGGAGTACCTATACCTAGATATAATATTCATTTGAAGTTTGCATCTAGAAATAATAATGTTGTCGCACATGCAATATCAAGAGCCACTGAAGTTTCTGAAGATGATATTATATATATTTATATATTTATGGAACCGTTGACAGATGAAAACTTTGATGTTAATTTAGAAAAAATATTATCAGTAACGCCAGAAACTATTGAGGAAGTTAGAATAGAAACTAATAAAGATGAAATTTTACAATTAATTATAACATACATATATAATTAATGGCCAGATTTAGATAACAAACTGCCTGAACCTATAAAAAAATTTCATATTCAATAAATATGTATTAGTGTTTTTCAGTATCAAATAAAAGGAAAACTTTAAAATTATTTAGTGACTTTAGATCAGCATAAGGATTATACTGAGGTTGATTGGTTACCGGATATGCAACCTAAAAGTTTAATATCAGTTTGTATAAAAAACTTTAGTAGAATCCAACGGTAGTATCTACTGATAATGCTACAAATTTTATGAATGAAGAATTTAAAAGGTTTACCAACATGTTTGGGATTTTCAGCATGTTACGAGATCTCCGCATCATCATCAAGGTAATGGAAAAGCTGAAGCTGCTGTGAAAGTTAGAAAAAATCTCATGAAAAAATCAGAACATAGTAATTAGAATTTCTGGCATGCATTATTGCATTTAACAAATACACCAAACAAGATTGGTAGTAGTCCTGTACAAAGATTATTATTATTACGGAAAACAAGAACAAGTATACCTAATCTTGTAAACAATTTAAAACCACGAATTAATTGGGAATGTAGAAAATATGATAAAAAACAAAGAGAAATAATAAGAGAAAGAGAATATAATTAATCGTGTTATAATAAAAAAAAACAAAAGAATTCCTACATGTGACATTAATAAAAAAGTTTGGGTAAAATTTGAGAAAATAAAAATTCCTGGACAAACGGAAAAAAATAGAAAGAAAGCAAGATGAATCTTATGAGGTGAATGGAAATTGATATCGACGAAGTAAGTTCATGTTCGGAATGATCTAACAATAGAATATTGTAAACAAAATATCCAAACTGACAATAATCTTAGGGATGACAAACGAAATCTCAATACGAAAAAAAAATTAAAATGATAAGTATAAAGAAGAACGATCACGATTGAAACTCGAAGAACAAAGTTACTGTCAAGACTAATAGATTTTATTTTGGAAAATTGAAACTTTAAAAAGGGAAAAATGATATATATTGTATATAATTATAATTTAGATAGTAGGTGTTGGTTGTTAAGGAAAGGAATAAAAAATTAATAGTTGATATTTGATAAATAAAACAATTACTATTAATAATGATGAAAGCCACATGTGTACAATGATATTTAACTGTATTTCTATTTATTTACTATTGTATTTACGCGCTTATTATTGTATTTAATTTACTATGCAATTCTTTTGTTATTCATTTGTTCTTGATGTTATTAATACTCAACCGCTTAATTTCTGCTTCTAGTTTATTGTACGCTATAATGGGCCTTAAAGGATACTGAATGTTGGGCAGCTTATAAACCTTATCTTATTCCTTGTTTCATAACAATGTGTCTCTTTAAATGTTTTTACTACATCCTGTAAATACTACTTAATTTGATTTTTGCACGAATACAAGGGCACAGGCGCGTACGCAGTAATGGTTTTAGGGTGTTTAACTACCCCCTCCCTGAAAAGTGAGAAAAGTCTGCGTACACCACTGTAAGGGTATTAATTTTATTGAACTCTGTTATGCGGACCCAACTTAATCTGTTTATTATTACATTTATATTTATTAACATTACGTTTATATTTATACAGCCAATATATAAGTTAATAATTTCAATACTGATGATTTTATTTTGTTACTAATTGTAGGTTTGTGTCTCTTACGATAATAAACTATTTACATTAAATATATAGACAAAAGAAGACTTGTTAAAAGCAATATTTTCTCATATATGTAAGGTATATGATATTAGACCTCAACCTTTAGATTATTAACACGAGAATTTACAAATTAAAACAATTGCCATTTCAATTTATAACACCAATAAAATAAATAACCTACCTCAAGAATTATTGCCACACATCATGCCCACATATAGAAGGACGGAACCTACGTGAGAATACAACATCGTAAACATTCGTAAAACGTGTAACAGCAAAATAAAAAACAACTGAAAGCAATGAAGTAAGCGCGCTTATATTCGAATTTCTCATTGAACTTAATTATATCCGCAAAATCCGTACTATTCTTGAACAAACTAAGCCACGAATAATAAATACCAAATGAAAAATAAACTAACTTTATTCTATTATTTGAACACAAAATAATTTGTCCTATGAAAGTGTCATATGAATGACAGCGAACGCCACGCGTTGTTACGCGTCTTTGTTGTTTTGTTTGATGACGTCGTCGGCCATCTTGCTTCAATAGCCAATAGCGAAGTTTGGCGCGTAGCAATACCACTCAACCAGGCAGCAGTGTCGTTTTTAACGTGTTATATGGTCTGGCCGTGCACTGTGCAAATGTGCTCACATCACATCTGTTCGATATTGCGTTCGTACAAATGAGATAACGAATATATTGCGTTAGCGTAAATAAGATAGATGTATTATATGCGTTTGAAGCTAAGGCCCATGGGACTTTTCGCTTTTTATGAATGCTGCTTATATGAGGTGTTAATTCTGATCAATAATAACAAACTGAATCAAATGCCTTACGAACGTTTTAAATAACAATTTTATCAAGGGAATTAAAGCAACATAGTTTTCCTGAAACAAACTATGTTTTATGAAAAACTTTCTATACAAGATCCATTTCTGTATGCTGCTTCCATGTTTCTTGCCTTATACGAATTCTAAATAAATTTTGCCTATTTATACAGGCGTTCAGCGTCTAGGGTGTCCAGATTACAAAGAAAAAAACGTACTCAGTAAAATCTGGCAATATAAACATAACAAATTAGATCATTCGGGGAGAACTTCCTAATTTGAATACTTTTACTGATTCAAATTTAAGGTATTTTTACATTTAATGCACGTTAAATATTTTAACTGCAGACATGTTTTGCAACAAATTTATATGTTAAACCAGTTTAGTTTATTACTCTTTGCGCAGATTGAAACGCGTGAAGCACGGCCCAATTGGCATTTTATTACATATACATATTATTTTATTACATGCCCACAAATTATTTAGAATGCGTACGACAAAACTACTTCGGTTAGGGTTCCTAACATTACAGTAATGCTGGCCCGGATAAAATATTTATTTGTTGTGTAAGAGAGGGGAGAATGGGGTTCAGAAATAGAGCTTATTACATTTACGTAGTATATTGATACGAAGAATTAGATAATATATTAAACTGGAGTCCGGAGATTGAACGCCAAACTCGTCTGCGAGCCAAAATGGCTATGTTGATAACCCTAACTTAGGTACGTACGTCCTGTCCCATTCCTTGTTTTTATTGCGTTTTGTAAAATATTATTGTTGCTTGTAAATGGTTAAAAATTTTATGTGCATCTGTGAGAAAGAAGGTACATAAGGCGCTTTTGCGCGAAATGAACCGATATGATTCTCGTTGGTTAAGGAATATACATTGTTCGAAAAATGTATTTATGTGCCTATATACATGTATAACCTTGAATTTGATTTGTAGGCAGGCGTGTACATCATATTTTTGGAGCTCTTTTCGTTTCGAAGTTACAGCCGTTTAAACCCTATCTAACTCACTCTCATTGTATTGTACATAGATTTTTTATATAATAGTATAGTTTTATAAATGCGGGTTTCGTCTGCGGGTAAACAGGTAGAGAAAGCAGGAACGCAGTGGGGTCCGAACGCACCGGAACGACGTTCTGGCGCTTTGCTTAAGAGGCGGAACGCATTCCTGAACTTTTTGTAGCGTGTCTATCTAAATTTTCATTACTGTTACACTAAAGCTCTACATTTATCCAAATAAATTTTGGTTTACGTAAAGCTGGTCCGGAACTTCATATTTTAGTAAATCATCACTGAGACAAATTTATTAAAAACAATATGAAAAAATATTATTTCATGAAGTATAATATTATACAGCAAATCTTTATAAATTAAAGTATCCCTGTAGTGAATAAACAGCGTTTTATCAGACCTGTTATTGGACTCTATCTCATCAAAGTAAATGCCTAAAACATCAAATTTTTGAATGATAACACCAATAGATTGCTGAATGTTGTACACTTTTTTCATCGTTTTATCAAAAGAAAGGTCTTTGCTAGCCATAGAACTGTTAACTGAGTCATATTAAGGCTCCTTCCAAATAATGCGATTGTCTGTATTATCTAAACTCTAAAACGTTAAAGATGCCGGCCTTCTTGTCACTTTTTCGAGAACTTCAGATGATATGCTTTCCAAGCTCGCCAAACCCCACAAGCACATGATTTTAGAAGGTAGTCGTTTACTTTTACTACCTCTCATGTATTCATGATTGTCTGCAACTATACACTCACTCACTCACTTCAGCGATTCATTCACTTCACCCAATTGTATAACTAAAACTAAGTCCGTGTTCCTAAACCGGAATTATTGTACATTTCCTGAACACAATCATATGTTTTTGTACAGAAAGTGAACCAATCATTACACGGTCGACAGAAATTTTGTTAAATGGATAACTACAGCTTTTTTTATGTACTTGCTACGCTAAAGTCGAACCACAAAAGTTGCCACCGGGCTCTAAGTTTTTTTTGAAATTTTTGAGATATAAAAAAATATGTATAGCAAAATGTATAGTTTGATGTAACTCTATTTGCATGCGGTTTTATTAAAGCAATGTGGTCGCGAACAATTTATGATATTAGAGATTCCAATGAAGATACTAAATACACGGCAGACTTCTCATAACATATCTAGCGAACTTGATCATCTCGGCAGATTTACGTGACCGTTTAATTTACCGTTTAATTTACACCTGTGTGTCGAGTTAGAAAGGACGAGTAGTTCACTATATTAATTTATAGTGAACTACTCGTCTGTACTTTGCGTTCATGTATCTATTTTTGTACGAACAGATTCTTTAAAATGCCGCTAAATTGTGAAAATCATCTAAATACTTTCTGTTATGTGTGTGGTGAACTAACTTACAAGTCCCAAAGAAGGAATATTACTCCCTAGATAATAAAGGCATATGAACTTTAGAGGCTTATGAAATCGGGGTTCAACTCGGTGATCAGGACAAATCTTGTGATGCATCTTATGTAACATTACTTAGTGATTGTCTTAACGGGAAGTCGTAACATATGTCATTAATTCCAATGGTATCGAGGGAATCAAAAAACCACTCCACTGAGTGTTATTTCTGCATTCCATAAATTGCTGGAATAACAAATATCCCAACCTCCCTTCAGCCTTGTTCTTCAGAGCAACAAGTTTCCAGCGCCACATGAAAATTGGAATTTACGTTCAGAAAACTCTCGCGATGAAATTTACAACTAAGCACAAAAAAGGACGACACTGAAGACCCAGATTTTGGTGGAACGTCTACAGAACCTTATAGAATCAATCAGTCTGAACTCAATGATCTAATTCGTGATCTAAACTTGTCAAAGATTTGGGCAGAATTTGTTGGCACACAGATTAGAGAGTTGGAATCTCTTTGAGAAAGGAATTACAATTTCTTTTTATCGTCGATGGAAACAAGACCTCCAACGCTTATTCTCCGCAGAAGGTAATTTAGTGTATTGTACTGATGTTGGTTCATTACTTAGTGAGTTAGGAGCACTTCATGATGCGATGGAATGGAGATTGCTTATGGATTCCTCATAACTCAGTTTAAAACCTGTGCTTTTTCATATTGGAAATAAGAAACCTTCGGTTATCGAAAATGCAATAAGTACCAACGGTATTATTGGATAAAAGCGGCAATTTGAAAGTTATAGCACTTTTGTTTGGTCTCCAACAAGGATATGCTAAATTTTGTTGTTTTATATGCGAGTGGGATAGCAGAGATCACAAAAATCATTTTGTCAAGAAGCAATGGCCTAAAAGAAGCGAATGTCATATCGTATTACTCGCAATATTGTTTTACTCGTTTTACAGGATTTGTAATTTTTAGTAAGTATCCATAATTCAAAAAAATTCAAGAGCGACATAAATTAACACCTTTATTTCAAAACTTCTCGCTAACTAGTGCCTTTTCTAATCATCTTTCTATAAGATGAGAGCTACCAGACCAACATTTGCGAACTAATGCGTTTGAAACGCCATTATCCGAATATTTAATCACATCTTCAAATATCATCAATTTACAATTCTAAACCACAATATATATACAATATATATATATTCGGAAATTTACTCCAGCTTTATAGCAGATCCCATAACAAACGATTAGTTTCATCTGGACAAGAACATACATAAAAATTCAAGACCCTACCTCAATACAAAAATCAATCGCGGCTTCTAGATTCTAGAATAAATGACACTAGTTAATTTCCGGATACCAGAATAAATTAATAAATCAGCTCCTATTATACGGCAAGTGAAATTCCCTAAGGAATTTCCCAACTACAAAGCCCAAATTTTAAATGTGAATTAATATATTTAAAAATCCCAACAACAACAAAATTAATATTTGACTACGTTAATTTCTACCAACGTAATTAACAACAGCTCTACACCATCATATAGCAACCTACAATACCGAAATGTCAAATATCAAATTAAATTATATACGAGGTTTGATCTAGATAATATCTAACATTGATGGACTAAACTGAAATTAAAAATCTAGCCAACAAAAGAAATCACGTAAAATCAAGCCACCCGTTTAATATACCGAACAGCTCAATACTCAAGGTAATACACAAGTTCTTGAAATAGTTAAGTTGACCCAACAACCTCATTACAACTAAAGATATTATTTTAGAAATGACAATCATGCGGGCATAATAATACAAGTTATTCCAGTAATATGCAATATTACTTGAATTGGTTAACAAGGAAATCAATCGTGTTAATCGATATCAAGAATTCTATACAGGGTTTATTCAAAACAACACAGTTCCAAATCTTTACTGTTTTACTCGTTACCTAATAATAATTTGCTTCTATTTCAGCAGTTGCAACCTTAAATAATTTTTTTGATGCGCACAAATAAAACTCCTACAAAACAACAGATGGTGTTTGCGACGTGGCACTATCAAGGAACGGGCGAGGGGTCCCACTCGGAGACCTCATTATAGAAAGCCAGCAGCCTTGTACCATAATGTATTACCGATTAGAGGCGTATAAGAACTATTACTGTAAGAGGGTGCTTAACATACTCGAGATGATATAGTCTTTTTATTACGAATTAATTCATTCTATAAAAGTTTTAAGGTAGCTAGAAAATAATTCCGCATAGCTAAAGTTCGAGCCGAATGAGTGTTATATATTCACCTGAAGTTTTATTGAGGTGTGTTCCAGGGTAAAATTCCAGCTTCACGTCCAACGCTGCGTATATTCAATTTTGTTTAAGTCGAACCTATGGCTTGATAAACCGATGAGTGCAGGAATTCTATACTGCTTTTTATATTTTATTCTGCTCTCATGTAACATAAAATATGTTCATTGCATGAGATTATACAGAGCTGCTTTTAATTTTTATAGTAAAGTACTTAATTCTTATATGATAAACAGATCAAGGCAATAACAAGTTTAATTAGTTTGGTTTATTGTTCTCTAATATTTGTAACTTCAAATATATGCTTCTATTCGCGATTTTAAGTGAAATTTATTATAATGCAAAAATTGTTGCTACCCATACCATTTCCATTCGCAAAATAGCAAGTAAAGTTGCGAAACAAAAGTTATTTGATTTATGTTATTAATTTTTCTTCTGATTGTATTTCGTGGCTTCTCCAAGATGCTGGTAGAATTAAATGATTGAATACTGAACGTTTAATGATGATGCACGTTGATCCAGTCAGTTGACATGATGAATATAGGAAAATGGTGAAATATATGATTGTAGATGTGGTGAAATTTTATGACGTAGAAAGATGAATTTTGTTTTATCGGATTTATTCGCTGTCGCTGAATCAGAATAATTATCGGTGGTGATCTACACGTACCTCTGATGTTGCATCTCTGCCATCTTCGTTGTCTCGGTGCGTCAGGTGGTTGGCGGTCAACCAACCACCAACCACATGACTTTCCCATTGTTTCTGATTAAGCTGTGCGAAGGTGCTCACACAAGAAATATGCCACTGGCAAGGAAGGGTTATGACGTATTGATATGAGTGAATGAGATAAGAAGTGAGTGATGAGAGAACGAAAGATTCTGCAGAAAATAATGAGGTAGTATATACATACACTTGACCTGATGTTAGTCGATCTTTTGCAACTGATCTATAATTGGTCACTTAATGGAGAATTGTTTCTGATTAAGCTGTGCGAAGGTCCACAAACAAGAAATATTCCACTGGCTGGCCAGTGGCATTCGACGGCGTCGGTCGCAAAAATGGAGTGGGCTGAAGGGAGTTTTTGCCGCAAATCTTTGGGAAGGTTGTACTTCCGACTCATAGAAAAGTTCTTCTTGTTGCGTTGAAAAATGTAGGGATCAAAATTGCATTGCTTTTGTGACGGCTATCTAAGAAAATGTGAGTAATTGTAGTTTCCAAACGGTGGTTGATCGCGTAAGCGGTGGAGATAGTAGCTTGATGCGGTCAAAATCTTAGACGCATTACATTGAAAACGCCTTTTGCTAAAATGTGTAGAATTATCATCCAATCAGATTCGTCAAAAGTATCAAAAGGATTCAACGCTTAACGATTTATTTAAAAACAAGTGGTGGAAATGTAACGGTTTTCACAATAAAATAATGATAATAATAATATCGCTTCCGAAAAGGAAGTACGGAGTAAAACTTAAAATCAGCACGATAAAAAAATGTCGTTCAGATATTGAAGTGCGAAAATATCTATATGGGAAAATGTACTTATACATGTGTGCATGGTAAAGCATGCTGCCGTATCTTGTATAGCAAGCGGTAGCCTATGATCTTTTGGCGCGTGAAAGTCGGAACCTTTGAAGATTATATTCTATGCGAACTGAATGTATATTGCGCCTGTGTGAAGCTGCATCGTAGATTTTTTTTCATACGCGTCGGTATGTCCTTTTAAAATGCTTTAGCGCCTAGCGAGCCAATTTTCGCCAAGCCATTTATTATAAGCGAGTTACGATCTTTATAATTTTAATTTATATTAATATTACTATTTAATTCATTGTTATTGTATTGATTAGCGGATTGGTTAACTGTATATATAATATTTATTTGAAGAATTTGATTAAATTTGATTAGTCAGTTTATATATTCTATGAGGGGATTACTCATTGAATTGATGATTTAGAAAGAATTGCTTATTTCAATCGATAATTAATTGTATTAGTGATAATCCGGTATCATATTTTATTAGATGTATTGTCTCTTTCTCTCATTGCTAGTGGATTCTTTTACCAATATTGCCAAAAACCAGGACATATGTAGTGGATGCTGAACAACTGTCGTAAAACGTTGTGTCTACGTTGTGTCTACGTTGTGTCTACTTCAAAGAATATTAGTTAGTTTGGTTTAGCTTTAAATTTCTAAACGATCACTTCCAATTTATTACGTAAGATAAGCTTAACAAACTCAATGCCTTAAACAAAGGAAAATATCATTTCAAAAATACTTTAAGGAAATAATTAATTCAATTTAGCGGAACAGGAGAATTAACAAGTATATACAGATTAAAAACTAGAATAACGTAAGTACTGTAACAACAGAAAGGGCACACGTTTCATGTGATATAATATAAAAATATAAGTTTAAACATTTGGAAAAGTAAACATTCTGTAACATCTGTGTCAATTTATCACGTATCAAAATATATTGATATCAATTAAATGCATATAACACGTATATAGTTAACGTAAATAATTCATAATATAGTTCAATGAGTGTTTACCTTGCTGACTAGTCGAATAGTAAGTTACATATAATGAAATAGATTTGTATTGTAATTTGAACGTGGCCTAGAGTAACTATTTCTTTACATATGACTTTCAAAATGTACTTTTGCGATCATCTTTATACAAAACAACTAATTTATCAAAACGTTTTTAATTTTCTCATTCTGTTCGAGATTAAAATAGCTACTGCTTTGAAGTAAACGTATTAATTAGTATGTATATTGGTAAAGAATAATAATAATTTACACGCTTATAAAACTTTTAGTCAAAATACGATCAAACTAACATTGTAAAATACATACATTGATTATTTGTCGATCTGTTTCTGTTTGTATAGGTATTTTTATTTATTTATTTTTTGTTATGTTAATCCGTCAAGTTGTTACGAAAATGAACCATCTGCTCTGTATCTTACTTGTTCTAGATTACGTTTTAGACATTCCGTCTGTCAGCCTGTCCGTCAGCCAGCGTTCGTTTCCAAGCAGAACTTGTTCTGTTCAACAGAACGATTACGTTACTCTCTAAAACGTTGCAGACTAAAATGATCAAATTAACTCAATTCAATTTCTTAAATTAAATTTTCTTCATTCCAGCTTGCTACGCTTTTCCTTCTGTCGTTTGTAATTTTTTTTTTACTCTTACTTTTTTTACGTAACAAAACAATATAAGATTCAGTTAACACTATTATTTCTCTACACTATGTACATATACATATTTTGTTTCATACGAGGTTGTATAAAAATTATATACTCTTTTGTGAATTGGAAGGATAACATATATTATTTATAAGTCCAACATGTAACGCCAGTCTGTCCTGTTAGCAGTTTCTCAAAAGTGACGCAAGAGTAGCCGCAGGCCATTGTTAACAAATACAGGCGCCACAGCCAAATACAGGGACCGGGGAATTTATGGATAGACGAATTGAAAAGTTTTTGGTTAGAATTTTCCCGGTAATGAATTGATGGGTAGGCGGTTTATAGGGTAGATTCGTTTTAATATGTTATTTCAAACACGAGTTCAAATATTTCTTTAAAATTGATGTAAACAATTTGGGAAATCAAATATTACATTGGCCTACTCCTATTTGAACTAAAAATACATGTTGCATGGTCATCTGATGTATAAAGTTTAACTTATTTTCTGAGACAGAGCATCACTCTCAATTAGGATCATTTCGCGCAGAAACGCCTTGTGTACCTCCTTTCAAATAGATGCACATAAAACTCTTAACCATTTACAAGCAACAATTATATCTTACAAAACATGATGAAAACAAGGAAAGGGACAGTACGTATTGTTCCTCAGTAGTTCTGTGGCGTAATATATACTTATTCTGAAGAAAAAGATAATTTGGGTGCATGTAGCAAATTTTTATTGCCAATTGGCCGTGCTATATGCCTTTTAATATGCGCAAGGAGTCATGAATTCAGCTGGTTTACAATCTAGTATTGATTACATTCCAGATTGCTTGACTTATCAACGAACTGATACTAGTCAAAGTTTCAATTAAATTGATGATCCAAATATTGGATAAATAAATTTGAGAGTGTATTCTATGCATATTTGAATTATTTTAGTGTAAGCTAAACATTTCATTCGCCCATTTCCAGAAGAGCTTTTGAGCTTTGCGCATACAGCACGAATCCAAGAAGAGGTACATACTTACGTATATGGAGTGACAAATTTAGTTTACAATAGTTTACAATAGAAACGACTTTGAAATATGTTATCTCGATTTCCAACATTTTCAACTAGAAAGTGAACTTATAATCTTTGCGGGATACAACTTACGATTATAATGGGCCAGATTTATTTGGCCTTCGCCTCCATAGCTGTAAAACGACCACTAGATGTCGAACCTCTTCACCATTCTTTAGTAGAGAAATCTATCAAATAATCTCTTAAATCTTGTAAACAGATTTTATTGATTCAAAACAAATTCAGAACCAATTATGACATATAACATCTTGCATCGTCAAGATAGAAATAAATCAGTAAGTCGGGTAGGGTACAAACTCGCATATTTCCTTTTCTTTGGGTCAGTTGTAATCTCTGATAAACTGTAAATAGATTTGTTTGATGTAAAACATTCAGAATCCATCTTTGGAGGTGTCCCCTCCCCTCTTTAAATTTGTCTCTGCCTTGAATACAATTTCAACTAAATAAACACCATCTTCTGAAAAGAATTGATGTGGTTAGCTCCATATTATAATTCAACCAAATTTGAGTTAAAGATTTAGTCGCCATTTTAAGAGGAAAATGGATGTGGATAGCTGTATATTTAAATTCAACTGAAATGTAATTGATTTGAAACTAACTACGAGATTTGATCAATTTTCTCCTGTCGATGGTTACTGGTTTGCAATATTTACTTAAAAAATAAATACTAGAGGCAAGTTGAACAGACAAATAATTTCTTAAATTTTGTAAGTAGATTTTATTGCTGCAAATCAAATTCTGAACCAATTATGCCATATAACATTTTGCATCATAAAGATCGAAATATATCGGTCAGGTAGGGTACAAATTCGCCTATTTTTGTTTCTTTGGATCAACAGATAATTCTGTAATTTCTTAAAAGCTGAAAATGAAGTATTATGTTTTAAAACATTCAGAATCTAATGTTAGGCCCCTGTCCCTGATATTTGATTCTCATTAATTCAATTAATTAATAATCGCAATAAACAATTCCTTAATAAATCATTAATTAAATGAGAAATCTTCTAATAATATATGTATCTAAATAGCCTAATATAATTCATCAAAAAAATATAATATGCAATTAAATATAATCTGATATACAACCTAATCAATCAACTAATTATAATAAATTAGTTAAATCAAGATAAAATATAAATTATCCAATATATAATCGTAATACGTTAACATAAAAAACCATAAGAAAGTCGGTAAAGAGATCACAGCTTCCGACAAACCTATACAACTAAAGATCAAACAGATTTTGCCGCAAAGAGTAAGCGTACTTACATCAGGCGGCATGTCGTGTCAAAGATTTGTGTTAAAGCCGATAGCAACGGTATGCTTTCATCTACATGCAGATGCATTGTCATATATTTTAAGATTTACTTTTTACAATGGCGAGTATTTTTTTATGCAGCGAAAGTTTTTAACGATTTTCTTTGTCGGTCATTTAAAATCGCGCTTCGAGTCAGTTATAAATATTAGTAGGCGCTATTTGCAGTTATAAATACTAGAACAATAGTCCAAACAATTTAAACTTGTCATTGCCTTTCTGTGTTTATCATATGAGAAACTACATACTTTATTATACAAATTAGAACACACGAATTCCTAACCCAACCCTGAATCTCATGCATGAGCAAATTATGTTACAAGTAGAATAAAATATAAAAAGCAGTATAATAGTTCAAATTACGATCTTGCTTTGATTAGGACGATTAAGTCAATTAATTCTGTAACACAGTAACACTCGCTATACATTCGCCTCTGCCCGAAATATACTTTCTACTACATAAAAGACATCCTCTGAAAAGAATTGACTAGCTCTATATTATAATTGAACAGAATTTGAGTTGAACATTTAGAAACCATCTTAAAAAGGAAATCGATGTGGATAGCTGCATATTTAAATTCAACTTAAATGTAATTGATTTGAAATTTGATACTACCTACATCAATTCTCCCCTGAAGATAACTACAAGTTTGCAATATTTACTTAAAAGATAAATTCCACAAGCAATGTCAATATTGAAATAATCTCGCAAATCATGTAAGTAGATTTGATTGATGCAAAATAAACTCAAAACCAATCTTCAATCATCAAGATAGGAATAAATCAGTAAGTCGGCTAGGGTAGAAATTCACCTATTTCGTTTCATTGGGTCAACAGATAATTCTATAATCTCTCAAAAACTGTAATTGCATTTTTTATGTAAAATATTCAGAACCTAAATTAGACGTCTTCAGAAGAAAATTGATATTGGTAGCTTTATATTTAAATTTAACAAGACTGAAATGTAATTGATTTGTAATATAAAGCTAGCTACATCAATTCTTTCCTAAACATGGCTACTACGTATCCAAAAGTATACTCAGATAGTGTAAATTAATTTTCTCGATATAATGGATTTCACTAAATACGTAGTTTTTATAATTTTTATTAACATCAAATTAAATCATATAGCAATCAGGTAGGATACAAATTCGGCTATTTCTATTTCTTGTGTCATGTTCTCATAATCTTTGCCAGTATGTAGAATATTCAGTTACCTGCAATATTTTGAAATCAACCCTTACAAGAAACTTTTGAGGGTTAGAGCTAGATGGCACTAGCTTTACCAAAATATTTGTTTTGTTAGACAATTTAAACTTGCTGAGCAATCAGTATTGATTATTTATTATATAAATTGTAGCATTTGCCACTAGAGGCGTTTGCACTACCACTTTAATATTTCCCCTATTCTCTTTTATTTTCAGATTGATATGAAATTGTAGTGTTACTTGTTAAAATTCTCCGCAGATTTTTTATTTTTGAACTGCTATAATTAATTAAATTTTATCTTAAAATAGCAGGATTATAATACTTAATTTGGTATAACTATTATATATTTGTTTCTTGATCCATAATAAGGGTTTACTTAAATTAAATAATATATTTGTACTTCCTTATTTAGTTTTATTTTTGCGACCTTTTTCGTCTATTATAATATAGACATCA
>WYDF02278229.1:0-17376 GCA_009867245.2 Adranes taylori | reverse complement strand
AGACTATCCCACTAATGTTTACCCTTTCTTATTATATTGTAATCTCATTTTTTACAATATTTGATTGGGTTTGATTTACAAGCCTAAAATTAAAAATTATACTAAAAAAAATATTCAAAAAAAATATAAAAAAAATTGTCAGGTTATACAACTAAAAGTTCACCATGACAATACCATGTACTTGATAACGGGTATATACAAATCACCAAGCATAAGCCCACTAGGTTTCGGCCTCGAGCTGGAAAGATATTTGAATTCATGTAACCCCATACACTCTGATTTTTAAATTATAATTGGGGATTTAAATCTGAATATTCTTGCGGGAAATGAAGGTGTGACTGATTACTTGAATGTGATGTCTGAGTACGCGTTCCAATCATTAAGAAATAACTATACGAGAGTACAAAACGGTAGCAAATATTGCATAGACCATATCTTTGTAAAACCAACCATCTACAATGATTTTCCTCAAAACCTATTTCCTGCTATAATACACTGATCATTATACAGTGGCATGTACATTTATAAAAAAAAACTGACAAAAACCAACCAATTTCATAATAATAAGAAAGACTATTAACATCTTCTAAAAAATGATATTAAATATGTCGATTGGGATAACTTGTATAAGTGTAAAGACGTAGACGAAGCTGTAAATATTCTAACAAATTTGACACAGTGGACCACAGCATACTGCTAAAAACGATATACGACATACGTCTCAGAGCTAAAAGTTATGACCTTATATGGTGTGCCTCAGGGCACGGTGATTGGTCCACTTCTATTCTTAATTTATATTAATAATCTATTCAAACTCAACAGTAATAGTAATATTCTGGGATTAGCAGACGATACGCTAATATTCTATAGAGCGAATTAATGGACTGAAGTAAAAAACAGCGGAAAACGACATTAAGCTTATAAAACAATGGTTTGATAGACATTTATTGACTATTAATGTTGAGAAAACAAAATACTTGCCGATTTGCTAAGGGAGTAATAGAATACCCAGTTTTAATTAATTTAATATTAACCCTTTCAGTTATGAATTTTTGTTCTTTAGAAAAATTTTGAAACTTGCACACAAGTACTTTTATGCTTGATGTACATAATGGACTTTGCTCAAAAATCATGTGACCTAGTTTTCTAGATATGTTATGTACTACATGTAGTACACTGTGACTCAAAGGTTGCAGTTGGAGTACTTAATTCATAAAAGAAGTTGAAAGAATCTTTTATTTATTCAATGATTCAATGCAAAACAGTTTTGCCTTTTTTGAATGCATAAGTGTATTTTACATTTCACACAGTTTATATGTTTTTCCTTTGCAATTGGGATATTTGCATCGCATTTGCAAATGTGTTGATTTGTCGTCAAATTCTGGCAGGTGTCCCACGTTGTCTAAACGGACTTCTGGGATTGGCGCATACTCTGCTAGTGTCTTCACTTTCTTAGCTGGCGTCGGCATTAAACTTGGCGACGCTCTTGGAGAGGATTCTACGCTCGATGGTCCTCCTCTCTTTTTGGCGACATTTGTCCCGATAAAATTAGGACTTCAGCTATAGTAGCGAAAATCGAATAAATCTAGCATTACTTGTTTTGGAATATTGAGTTCCATAGCTGTTCCCTAGTATTCCAGCCACGCATTTGTACACGTCAAATCTATGTCATGGGTGGAATATTTTCTCAATGTCCACTTTATGCAGCTAATAAATGTTCGATAAAGAGTTATCAAAAAGTCGAGTTTGTCCACCCTCCCATGTTCCGATTATAATGCTGTATTGTCTCTGGTCTTAAAACCAAAATATAACATTTCTTCTTTCTGTCCCATCGTTGACAGGTGTCTTCGGTACTGATGGTTTGGTAATTTGACGCCATAGTAACGACTTGATTGTTGTACTACCTTGTCATGGTCACTTGCCCGCCTCCACTTATAATTTCTTCTGAAACTCCTCTTCCTATCAACTTCAATTTACTTTCTGTGGTGAGAGGAGGATTTGCAAAACGGTTTACTCGTGTTGTGCATGATGCATATATGTTTATATCACGCAACCACTGTAATAATTGATAATTTGAAAAATAATTATCAAAATATAATTGATGATTAGGCTGGGCAAAGCATTCACATTAGACAACAATAGCAGCACTCTGCTCTGTTTGATTCAGCTCTGTTGTTGAGCCCTGGTATAGAATAAAATTACAAAATTCCTGAAGTGCCGCATAAACCAAATAATTTTATGCCCCAGGGATAAGGTTTTCCCTTTACGTATTGTTTCACATTCAATTTTACCTTGAACGGGATGATTTGCTAGTCGATGCTGAGCTTCGGTTCTAGTGGCAACTCTTTACATCTATTTCACAGAATATAATATAATGGGCGGATTTTCCAAAATCTGTCATTTTCTGTTGCCATCTACAAAATGCACATGAGTCCTCAACTATGAAAAACGATTAAAATTCTCGTATAATTGAAATCGCAAATTTAGAATTCCAGTACATCCTTAGTCTGGGATAACGAAGATTGCCCGTCACAATATGAATTCCTACAAATGTTTTTAGTTCAGCAACATTGGTTGTTTCGAAGCGCGTGTAATTCTGCACATGATATAAATTGGTATATTCGCACATTATTGTATAAAGCTCCTCAGTAAAATACCGTGAAAAATGTCACAGGAGATTCCAACTTTGAACCTCTTCAATTGGTTTTTCTACCCATGCTACTGTCGGAGTCAAATATTTGACATTTGTTTACCAAGTAATGTCAGTATTATTCGTAAGTTCATGTAATCGTTGAAAATCTACTTTAACACTCTATGGTATTAAAGTAGACTATATGACAATTGAAGAAAGAGAATTCTGCAAGCTTCTAAACTGAAACTGAGAAACCAATTTGAGGTTTTGGATCTGAAGGAGTGAAAGAAACATGAAGTGGTTAAACAGACCTTTGTAGAGACATATAAGGAGACCCTAGGTTTAAAAAGGAATAGATGTCGGACGAAACGTGGGAAATAATCGATCAGCGGAAAAAGATGAAACAACACATTATTAACGTCAAGACTAGGTCTACAAAAGTAGAGTTTTAAAAGAAGTACGATGAATTAAATCGGCAGATAAAGAAAAGTGCTCGTAATGACCGACGGATACGTCATTGACGAACAGGCAAGCAGATCTGAGGCAGCCGCACATAGAGGTGACATAAGGAATTGTATCAGATTACTAGAGTACTGGCAAAGAGGAATTACTTTCAGAGGTGGCCTGTTCGCAGTAAAGAAGGGAACATGTTGTCTGAAGAAAAGGAGCAATTAGCTAGATGGAAAGAACATTTTGCAGAAGTACTCAACCAAATAACTGACCATATTAACGAGGATGGAGAAGTGTTGGAGGTGGAATGGAATGGATCCTCGTATAAATGTTGAAACCCACCTAAGAGTGAAATTAAGAGAGCATTGAAACACATGAAAAATGGGAAGTCACCAGGGCTAGATAACAGACCGATAGAAGCACTGAAAGCTGAAATTGACGTTTGCACCCCCTTTTGCAAAAAGTGTGGCAAGAGGAAAAGGTACCTGCTGAATGAAAAAAAGGCTCATAGTGAACGTGTCTAAGAATGGTGACCTAAGCAAGTGTAACAACTGGAGAGGAATCATCTTGTTATCGATACCCAGTAAGGTATTTAGGCGCATCATCTTAAATCGTATTAATACAGCGGTGGAACAGAAGTTACGGAAAGAACAGGTTGGTGGAACAGGTATTTATCGATTTTTAAATAGCCTTAAACTCAGTGGATAGGCAAGTAATGTGGCAACTCTTACTAAAGTATGGCATCCTGTCGTATATTGTTAATCTAAGACGAGAGACCTAGAATGGCTATGAGTGCTAAGTGGTGCATGAAGGAAAGGTAACAGAGGCCTTTAGAGTAACCTCTGGAGTTAGGAAATGATGTATACTCTCGCCTATTATCTTCCTCATTGTAATAGATGACATCATGAGAAAGTGTAGTAAAAAACGAAGAGGTTTACAATGGGAATTAACGGGCAGACTGGAAGATTATGCGGAGGATATCTGCTTGCTGGCACATACCTTTCAGCATATGAATGAGAAGTTTAAAGAACTGGAAAGTGAAGCACGGAAAACAGGGCTCAAGATAAACTCCAGTAAGACAAAAGAGATGATATTGTTTACAAGAAATCGAGAGAGTTTCAAGTTGGATGGACAGGAAATCGAAGAGGTAGACCGGTTTTGTTATCTAGGAAGTATGGTAGATAAGCAAGGTGGAGCATTAAAGGAAATTAAAGCACGTATAAAGTAATGTTTAATCTGTTCTTCTCTACGCATGTGAAACCTGGAAATTTACTGCAAAAATTACAAACATGTTACAAACGTTTGTAAATTGATGCCTTCGCAGTATAATGGGTGTTTACTGGCCAGACATGATAAAAATGAAGATCACGGACGGAGGAAACTTCTATTGTTAACCAGATTAAAATGGTAAGTGGAGATGGATAATCGTACATTGAGGAAGCAGGATGGAGCCATCGAGAAGGAAGCACTGGAGTGGAACCCCCAATGGAAAAGGGGACGCGGCCGGCCACGGCAAATTTGGAATAGATCTGTGATGGATGAATCAGCTGAGGCGAGGAAGAACTGGGGATAACTGCGATGATTGGTATGCAGGACAGTCGGCTGGTGAAACTTCATTGAAGCCCTTTGCTCATATAGGAGCTACAGGAAATAAGTCAAGTCACATAACAACGTTTATAAATTAAACTGACGTTATACTGCGAATTAATAAGTAATATTTGTGTTCATAGTGTTTCATAAGTGATTTCTGAGGAAGCTCTGTAACTTCTAAACGAAACGAGCACCCAAGATGTGATATACACTACTGTAGACAACATTAATTACTGTTGATGCCACAGTATATACTTAGGTACATATTTTTTTTCAGAACGCAGTCGACGCTAGACAATGGCTTGTTTAGTCGATGTCAACAGTTGTTAAAAATCAAACATATTAATGCTGTCTATTAAGTTAATATATTCAAAGAAATTATTGGAAAAAGTTATTTTTAATAGCAAAGTTACAAATCTGGAATCAAAACTGAATTGAAGAAAAAATTAGATTCTTAAATTTTCAAAGTGGATCAATAACCCACAATAAGTATGTTCCAAAAATATTCACTAAACTTTAGGCGTGTTCTACAATTAAATACAGTTATAAATAACGCTTCGATTATTTTCTTAAATTAATAATTATTATGTTGCGTTTGAATAAAAGCCTAAGTAGATTCAACTGTAAATCAGTTGCAGCAGGAATTCATTATTTAAGTTTTTATGTAGATCAACATAAAAAAAAGAAACAATTTATATTTTTATTTTTAATATCAAATTAATCTAATATAACTATTGTCACTATTTAACAAATATTCTTCATTTGATTTTAATTCTGCACGTGTTGAATTAAATATTTAAGCCGCTTTGTTATAGAACAAAGTGGTAAACCTATAACAGTATTATAATCGCCATCAATTCTTCTTACAAACGATGATCCGATACCTTGAATGGCATATGCACCTGCTTTACCCCTAAACAACAAAGAAACTTCAAAATTATACTTAGTAATGAAAACAACTGTTATACTATAATGAAACTAAACTTACAAGAACTCTCCTGTTTGAATATATCCGCGAATTTCTTCTTCAGTTAACTGCTCCATGTATACAGTTGCTAACTCAATACTTTTGTCATAAACATTTTTGTATTTTATGCAAACTCCTGTGTAAACGATATGGGGTAATCCTGATGTTAATCTGCAAAATATAAGGCTTTCTAATAATTAATCAAATTTGACAGTAAACCAGGTTTATACATTATTCTACATGACATCTGTTTTACTATTTATTTGTTTATAGATTTAAATTGAGAAGAAAATTTATCAAAGTATGAATGTGATTAAAAAATAAGTTGGAGCTTTATAATAGTGATTCTTATTGTGAAAATGTCCTTGTATGCCTAAGTATTCGTAATTCCTGTTCAGAACATATTTTAGTTCCATCATAGGAGAATGCAATCCCGAGTCCTGAAGGATACAGACACCTCCTTTTATTAAAATTAATAAGAAACATTTTTAGACAATTAAGATAGGTACTATTTTCTCAGAGACGTTAGTTTCTCAATAGTATGTTATAATTAATATATTAATACTTATTTTATTGTCTACAATCAACAGTAAAAAGAAATGGCATCCTATCATCACTAATAAAAGCCTGCAACGTTTAAACCATTTTAAGAATGTAAAGTACTCTCTAAATAGAAGACGCATGCATTTTTTTATAAAGTAAACATCCGACAAAATATAACAATGTATTTTGTCAATGCATTTTATTTGCACAATGGATAAAATATTAAATTGCCACATTTATAAAAATTAAAATAAAACTAACTTTCTTATCATCTTATAAGCGTCCCTTTCATCCACTGGCTTGCCAAATAGCTCCCCATCACAAGTTACCATCGTGTCAATTCCAATTATTACATCAGGTGGTTTAGAATCATGTTTAAGCTTCTCCCATACATTTTCCACTTTTCCGTGTGCAGTTCCAATTACATATTGGGAAAATGTGTGCTTTGTGCGATCCAAATTTTCATCGAATGACGACGGTACGATTTCAAATTTTAATTTCTAAAAACGTTTGAATATTTGAAACATAATTTTAGATGAATGAGCGACATCTTACCGTGCGATTTAATATTTCTTGGCGTTGTTTCGAGCTGGTAGCTAAAACTAGGCGCATGTTATTTAATTTATCTAATAAAGGTTCAAACATATTTTAATTATATCTAATAATATTAGAAAACTAATTGAAGAAATTGTACTTATTTACTTCTCCAGGTAAAATGCCGAAAATCTGGACGATATAATTTGAGGTTAGTTCAGAATACAAAAAAAAATGCTGATATAATAGATATCTACTAGATATTTTAAATAATGTAACAACAAAAATTAAACAAGGATATATCATTTATACACAACAAGGATATATAATTATTTTGTTTGCTTTTATAATAACTTCATATAAATAAAAATGCATAATAACAATAACCATATAAATAATTAAGTTAGAAAAATTTATAGATTTCTGCAAAGTTCCACTTGCGATTTCTGTCTGCTAGTGGTACAAACGATGTGCTAAATTTCTTTTGTTTCAGGCGAAATAGAAGCCATTAACACGTTCACTGCCGCTGCTACGGATCCGTACCACCATATATGTATCCTGAATGGCCAGCGGTACGCGTTCGTACCACTGACCATGCTTTAATAATAGGCTTTATTTCTAGCTGGGTGTTTGAGGAAGAGCTTTCAATTTTTATGGCACACCAGGATAGTTCGATGAATAAAAAAGATTGCTGGTTTTTTACAATAGTATGTCTAGGTAGAGTAGTGTCATTAACTTTTCAGTTCGCATTTCGTCATTCAGTCAACTGTTTTACGCACTAACGCATGCAAATTTTCGTAAAATAAGCTGTTTCCTTTTGCTTCGATTTCTAACGATTTTCCGGGAAAGTTCAACTAATTTTTTATTTTATAATTATAAAATTCTTTATTTATAAATATTTATATTAATTATGAGTTCGTTTGAGCTAGCTGAGGTTATTGACGATGAAATTTTCCAACTTTAACACGACCTTCAGGCAGACGATGAAGATTTATTTTCCAATCAATCTGATGATAATCAAAAGGACAATGGTTTTGATCGTAGAGAATTAGATGATACAAATGGTATTATGTTCCCACTTTATTCTAATGTTGAAGGAGAAGAGGTAGCTGATCTTTCAACACCAGGTAACATTTCAAATGCTAATATCCGTACAACTGCTAGTACCACAAGCAACAATGATGGGCCTATTAATCCCACTACAGGCAGAGTTTGGAGCAATAATATAAGCACATAAATATTCCCATTCACTGGAAAACAAAGATTTATGGGTGGCATAAATATGAATGGTCATTGGAAGCAATCCAGTATGTATGTACCCAACTCCAATTTTTCATAACTGTATAAGCGGAAATCGGTTTCTTTTAATATTAAGATGTTTACATTTTGCACAGAATACTGAATCTAACCAGCAAGATAGGTTGTATAAAATTAAGCCCATCATTGAACATTTTAACAAAACTATTTTGGAAATATATTATCCAAATAAAAACCTTAGTATTGACGAAAGTATGGTCCCGTAGAGGGGAAGATATCTTTTAGGTAGTACATGAAGGGAAAGAGACACCGGTATGGTGTAAAGTTATACATGCTTTGCGAGCAAACTGGCCTTCAAAAACTTCTCATATATAGTGGAGCAAATGATGAACTTGTCAGCGGAGGATCTCATGCAATGAAAGTTGTTTTGCATTTATTGCAAGTAAAAGTAAATAAAGGCCACATCTTATATATGGATAATTATTACAATAATTGTGATCTTGCAGAAAAGTTGTTAGAGGAAAAAACTTACTGCACAGGAACCTTACGATCGAACCGAACAGGGAACCCAAAAGATGTTCTACTATGTAAGCTAAAAAGAGGAGACTGTAAATTCTTGTATTCCAATACTGGGCTATGTATGGGAAAATTGCGCGGTAAGCGTGAGTAGCCGCTATTCGAACGGAACACTCATTTACTAAGCGTACTGTGTCAATAAGACGTGGCAAGAAGGAAAAGCCTGAGGCAATACAAGCATATAATAAAAAAAAAATTAGTGGAATCGATCTACATGATCAGTTGTAAGCATATTACTCCTGCGAAAGGAAAACACTGAGATGGTACAAAAGCTTACTATCCACATATTTCAAATAATGGTGCTAAATTAGTATAACTTGTATCGCATGTATTCTGCTAGAACAGGCACAAAATACAACCTTTATGATTTCCGACAACAAATTATTAGTGAACTTTACAAACTTGAACAGTTGCAGTCCAAAGAAAAATGAAAAAAATCAAACCATCTGCTAGCCAAAATTGAATTACTAAATATGAAAGGAGAAGTATCTAGAAAACGATGTACGTATTGCGCGAAACAGAAAATACAGAAACCCACCATTTACCACTGCATACAATGTCCAAATATTCTAGAATACTGCGTTGATTGTTTTCAACTAGATCATGTTTAGAATTAAATTCAAATGTACATTTAACAATATTTTTATGTAAATTTGTACTTATTATACCTGAAAAAAATATAAACTATAATTCAAAATTATTGTATACCATCCATGAAATAACCATTTTTCAAAAATACAGAAATCTTTATATCAAACTAATTGATTGTAGATAGAAAAAAAATACTAAATTTTATTTTTAAGAAAAAGTAAAGATGGCCACATGGAGGAGGTTTCTATATTGTAGGATGGCAGTGAACGTGTTAAAAACATGATTAATAATTACTGGTTTTGCTCTATTTATGTAATAATAAGTACAATTAGAAATTGAAACAGAAAGGTGTATGCTATCAAAGCATTATTGATTGGAACAATGTCTACGATACACATATTTTATATTTCGGATAAAAGTATTTTCAGGACGGGTTGATTAGGGAAGTATTGATTTAAATTAATAAAGAAAACAAGTAAGCAATTGTATAAATTCATAATTTTATAATATGAACTTATTTTTTTTTTGTTTCTTCAGCTTTTTTATTTTAATAATCATATATGTACAACATTTATTAAACAATTGTTTCTAATAGTTTTCTACAATATGTATAATGCATATATAAAGTTATTTACATATTTTATCATTAATAATTGTATGGAACGTATAAATATATTGTGTTGAAGAGATATCGTTACATAATAATTTAGTCATAAATTAATAGGTAGCCAGTTCTTCTTGTTCTAGTTTGCTAATCAAATTTTCGTCTAACTATGATTTACAAGATACTTTATTAACGTCTCTTAAATTTTATTTTTATAATTTAAATACAAAGAGTATAAATAATATGAAAATGACTGCTACAGTTTTATATATTACAAACATGGGTTTTCTAAATAATTTTCGTTGATTTTTTATAACTGAAGTAAAAAAATTCGTGGACGTGATCGCCACCCCATCTTTCATATACTCGAAGTCCTACGTTTTGTTATATCTTGCATAAAACAAAAGTTGAACATTTTAGTTTTGACTGTCACCTTTTAAGTCGTCTATTCAATTCAATTAGCACAATAGTGTTTAGCGTAAACTACACAACATTAGTCTAACCCATGAATCCCCCGGTCCCCATATTTGCCTACAGTGCGGGCAGCTTCGAAAAAATGGACCGTAAAGTTAGCAAAACAAAAAACAACCTGTATAAATGTTCAATTGTGATTTTAGAAAAAAAAATTTTTCAAACTAAATCGAAGGGCCTTTATGTAGCCTATGCAATAAAGTTTATTCGAATGTCGTATCTTTTATTGTTCCGGAGATATTTCAAAAAGTTTGTTAAGCTTCAAACGTGGCAACAACGCTTTCTATTCAATTTGGAAACATAGGATTTTTTTATTCGATGCATAACACAAGGTACTATGTGTGCAAAATTTAAATCTCCTAGTTTGAATACGAAATTTCTGAACAAAAAAAATGGCTCCTGTCCGCCATATTGGATTTATAAAAAAATTCAAAAAACCGTTTTGAGGCCTGATAGTCTACACCTGTCTACCAAATTTCATCCCGATCGGTCCGATAGGGAAGGAGAAATTCTTGAACATACAGACATACGGACGTACATACAGATACCGAAAAACCGACCTTTCTTTTATTTTTTTGAGCAAGAAAATATTTTTTAGAAAATCTTTTTATATGAAAAATTGTTCCTTATGACCCCCGCCCCCTGAATTGCGTATTAACGGATTCCAGTAATTTCAATACAAGAGACGTACTAAGGTGAAATAGAAAAAAATGTCAAAGCATGGATCCTATATCTTTCATATATCTATAGGTATTACCTATATGGTATATGAGAATGGATTTTATTTGTATATGGTATACAAATTAAATTGTAAAGGAAACTTGTAGTTTTTTTTTAAACCGGACTAGTTCAAAAAGTAGAAAAAGAGAGTCGTTTTAACATAAAAGTACAGAATATAGGCCAAAATAAGAATCACATAGATTTTACTCTATTTCATGAGAGTTAAGGATTGCTTGCGCATAATGAAGTTGTAGAAAGGCGGTGAGTGTAAACTGTTTTATCACACATGATGACTGACAGCATTGTCAACTACAAAATTATTATAGGTCATAAAACCAATAGCTTTAGTAGTTTACAGTTCGCAATACACTTTCAAGTGATATATTTATACGCCCTTACAATAAGCTATTGCAATTTTGGATAGTCATTGGTCTTAGAGGGCGTGTATGCGCACAGTGAACGAAATTAAGACTACTTATCTCTCATGATATCATTGGTAGAAAGTTCAGAGAGTATCAAAGAGTATCATTTACCCTAAGGATATCGTCATTGAACAGAGGAGAAAAGTGGGCCGTATAACTCTGCTTATATACCGAACTTTGTATAAAATTCTGGAAGAAACAGTTAATTTAGAATTTAGGTCTTACTTTAAGGTCGCGAAAGTTGTACATTCAGCCAGGAGATGGCAAATCGTATAGACGCCTTTTACGCATTTCAAGGATGGCAAGACTGACAAGCATCAAAGCCCTCAGTGTGATAGGCACATTTTTAGACTTTTGTAATTGTTTGTAAATTTTTAGAGTTTATGAGAACAGTCAAAGAAAGGAAACTTCAATACATCGGACACACCATGCGTGATGAATAGTATGAGATCGTCCTACTGATCACCAAAAGGAACGTTCAGAGCAGAATATCAATAGGACAACGCCATAATTCTGGGTGAAGATCTGAAGCGATAACTCTGACGAACATCGACAGAGATCTTTAGTACAGTTTCTCGAGCGAAATAGATAATTAGGTAGCCAACCATCGCACGGAGAAGGCGCTATAAATAGAAGATACTATTTACTTATTGATGTAGGGATTTCAAGAAAACCTGCGCTTATTCGGCAAATTCATTAATATTCTTACATTAAAAAGTATATTGCGCCACTCTCGTGCGTTATTTTCATTTTTCCTAAAACTAGTTTTTAGACTAGCCTGGTTTCTTCAAAATAAAAAAAAACAAAGATACATTTATGCATGTTATCAATTTATATAATTAAGCGTTGTATGAATCTGTTAGTGTGTTATATTTCTACTATAAGCCAACAATGAATCATTCTCTTAAATAATAAACTCTATTAGAAAACTTTATATACATACATAAATTTATTAACAAACTTTGAACCATAAGAACCCTAAGCGTAGTCCCAATATTTAAGCCGATACGGTTTCAACCATTGACTTCTTTATAATTTCACCAAAATTCTCATCAGCATCGTCTGAAGTAGCTAAATTGTTAACAATATTATCTGTTTTATCACAAGAACTATTTTCGGTGACAATACCGCTAGAATTTAACGTTAAGTATGACGTACCATCTTGTTCATAAACGTAACCATTTGAATTGTAACGCCCTTCCTGCAACATATCAGTATATGACTGTTTAGAATCGGTTCCTGCTAATTCCAGGTTAGTGTAGTGATTGACATGAATATCTTCTTCCTTGCTACTATTACTAGCTGTTGTAGTGTCTGAATAAGATGCATAATTTTCATCGAAACTATTATTAGAATGAAAATTTTCCTGCTGATGATTATTTGATTTGAAATCTTGATTATTTGTGTTCGTGTATATACTTCCAGAGTACGGATTAAAAGTTGAAAATTCAGCGAAACCTGCCGTGCTAGAATACGTCGTGTATTGGCTGCTTGAACTAGATGAAGTTGCGGAATATGCAAATCCAACATCTTGTAAATGCACTGATGTATAATTGCGATTTCGGCAAGCTTCCTCATTTGTTTGTCGACTATCTTCCTGATAGCATTCTTCTCGAATTGTATACAAATCAAGTGAATCTTCTTTTGCTGGCAAGTTAACGAAATTAGGTGGATCGCTGTGTGTAGTTAAACCAGGCCCTTCACCCGGTGGCCCATAATGCAGATTAGTGAAGCTCCCATCATGAACGCAACTTTCAACTTCGATGTGTGAGTTTAGATTAACATCACGCAGTAAACAACTATTAAACTTTCCACCGCTTGATTTAGAGATATCTATTTTGTAACTGCATTCATCGAAGGGAGTTAATCTCCCTTGCTGCAATTGCTGTTGCAAAGCCTGTTTAGTAGCTTCCTCTTCTAATTTTTGCTTCCTCTCCAACTCTAAACGCATCAGTGTATGAATGAAATGCGTTCGCACCCTTACAGGATTGAATTCAATTCGTCCACTCGAATTACCACAACTATCGCGCGAACAACCACATGGGAAATTCAGTCGATCGACTTGACACTTAATACCAGCTTGACTACATGTACATGTGTCGGGATCGCAGTAACCCTTACAACCACAGCCGCAAAATTCTCGGGACGTTCTGATGTCACGACACTCGTCTTTTTCTAGAGAGTCTATTTTGCGTACACCAGCTGCTCTGAGGAGAGCACGTCGTTGCCTCGTCGGCACCGGCTGTAAAAAATAATAGTTATCGAGATCTAATTCAGCATCACTGGCATCACTACTGGGTTCTTCTTCACTCTCACTATCATCACTCGAAGAGGCGACACCTGGAGCACCATTAAGTCGTGAGGAAGCTTGTCTTTCTGATCGTAATTTTTGTAAGAGTTGTCTGTGTATTCTACGTTGCTCAATCGCATGTTCGCTAATTGAAAATTTTTTGATGTGTGTATGTTGACAGCTCATACCTAATGTAGAGCCGCCTTGAGATGGCACGCAAGTGAAACCTTGTGCTCGTGGAAAATAGTAAACTGTAACACTATCAAAAGTTATACCACGTTTCTTTTTAGCGACAGGTTCATCAATATCACCTGCATCGTCAGATAATTTACGTTTTATACTACTTTTACTTGGCCGCGCATCTAAACAAGAAGGTAGCTTTTTTTGCGTGTAAGTACAGTCCTCAACAAGGATGTCACCTACATCTGTAGATTCTTGTGGCTCACTAGTTGATTCTGCATAAATTTGTGTTTCCGCTGATTCGTTGATACCATCTATAAGCGATGTTTCGCTGTCGCTTTCACCTAAAGTAGGTGTGGTCGACGAAGAACTGGACACTGATGAATTGGCTGTTGTTCCTATGCTACTTCTCTCGTCACACAGTTCAGAACCAAGACCGGAATCGGATCCATCTGAACGATCTTGAGGCTCCTCTTCGGCTGATGGGGGCAAACTTTCTGTCGCAGAATCATCATCGACTTCATTTTCGACACTTAGAGCTTTTTGTTTTGTTGATTCACTGGTATCTAGTAAACTGTCAACGTTCTCGACGAGATTTTTACTGTTCGGGGTTCCCATTGTTAATGAATGTTCGGTAATAGGTTCGTCTAGATAATTAGAAGTGGTTTCTTTTAAATCGGTTGAGACCTCGGTTGTCTCTGCGATTGCTGGAGGTGATTGCATAATGACCTAAAAATAAAAAATATAGAAATTAACAATAATATATTAAATATTTATCAAAAATATTTTATTTGACTTTGACATTTAGAAACTGATAAGTCATCAAAGATTCAATTTAATAGTGAGGAATTAGTTGAACGTATAATTATTAAATGTTTATGGGCTATAGCAGAAGTTGACAAACTTTTTTTAAGTGGCAATCTACAGTAATACCTAAAGCAAAAGTTCTCTACATATTTTTATTGTTGAAATAAAAGAGGGAAATTTGAATTAAATTTCTGTAAAAACGTAATCCAACATTATTATTGTTGGGAGAAAACAGTGAAATTTGTCTTCAATTGGGCTTCACGGATTTCACGTTCTGTTCTGTATGTTAAAATATCAACTGTTATATAGCTGATTTTTTCTAACATTTAATCATAGATATTCGATATTATAAAATCTGTCGCTATAACATCGCTTCGGGGAATGTTTAGAGCTATCTGGGGAAGAACCCAATAGATTTTGTATCACCCGAAGTGACATTGTCACCGAAAGAAAACTACAAGTTCAACGAAATTTGGTATGAATGATCCATGTGCAAAGCTAAATGTATGTGCAAAATTTCAGCCACTTCCGGTAACTGGAAGTTCCCTCTTGGCAGATTTAAAAATTGGGCCAAAATTTTGGATGTGACTCGTTTGTCAACTTTTTTTGTGAAAGCTCCATTCATGCGCATTTTGTGTAAAATCTATCAGCCGGAAGACACGTTATTTTATACGAGGCCTCGCAGTCTTTGGCAGACAATACAGCCTTTAGAGGATTGGAAGATGCCCAGAGGGGCTACTTTTTTCAGATTAGTAGATATGTAAGTCAGATACGAATAGGATTCATGACAGTTTTCGATCTCGAGATTTTGATTCTAAGCACGTGTCTTCGATGAATGTCTGTTATGTTAAGTAAATGAATGTGTGTACAGTTTTCCTACTGATTAGAATTAAATTTGGTGAGCAAGTACACGATATTTACATGTCCTTAATATTGTCATTAGTAGCAATTAGTAAAGTATAAAACATTCAGGATAAAAAATAAAGCGAATTCGCATTGAAGCAGATAATAGATAGCGACAAAGATGTTATTAGAAAGTAAGAGTTTAATAACAATATGATAGGTAAATACATTCTCCTTTATTAAAAAAGGATTAGAAAACAATTCAATATTAAACAATACAAGAAAATAATTAGAACAATGCAGATAAACAATTGATAAAGATGATCGTAATTTAATATATTTCTTTTGCACTCTATTAAATTATAAATTAATATGTATATCAATTTTTTTATATGTCCAAACATTTCTCATTACAAAATACATACATATTATGGATGATTAATTCATAACCTATGCTTGTACAATCGTAGTTTATTATTGAATGTGTATGAATTTTCAGTACTTTAAAATTTCGCATAAGAAGTAGGTACGATATAAACTAGATAATAAAAATTCGTGAAAAGAGAATAAAAGTAACGTACGTCGCACACCTTCATATTTATTATTTGTCTGTTTTTAATGCGCTTAAAAGAATAGTAACTTCGTAGACTTAAGAAGAGTAAATATCATATGCAAGTAAATAGATATCATTTTGATCGTATACATTTTAATAAATGTCATTTTAGAAAAGAATTGTTAGTGGCGAAAAGGATCATTAAAATAGTTAGTAAAACCCCCACCCAACCCAAAATTTACATCATAATTAAAAATTAAGTAAGTATAATCGGGCGTGCTCAGTATCATATGTGCGATCTGTTCTATCAAATTCCTAATTAAAATAAGTTCCACCAGATTTTACTATCTGGACTGGCCACTTACAATAAGCATACGATCAGTGTGAGTGCCAATTATTGCTTACCGGTAACCATAGTTTTCCAAGCTTTCAGAATGTTACCATATTGAGCACTTGACCTTGAAGTGTATGGGGTATCTGTACCAAGCGCCCATAAGATAAAAAACCGGCTGCCAAAATAGTTCAAATGAACCTCAATAATGCCGGAAGAGGTATGATTGTAATGAAACAAAAAATGGATCAAAAAATAAAATATGTGTATGAGCATTGCTGATCAGAGATTGTATATTGGCGCCATCCGCAGAGCAATAATATTGATCAAAATTTGAGGTTACGTGATGAAGGCGCAATGAATTTTTGTAAACAAAACATGACTCCGCGTCACATTTAGCACACTGGCAACCCTAACGCGAATGAAGAAATGAATCGCAAAATAATTAATAAATTGAATATATATATGGGTATGCATTGTTGATAACTGATAAGTATAACGGCATCGTCATGAATGTAAACAAAACATTTTAAGGTTATGTTATGGTATTATTTTTAACGCGAAAATTTGAAATGCATAACATGCCGGCAATGCAGATTTTTGCATTGTTGTATACAGTACTTCATATTTAGCACTAGATGACGTTGCGTAGTTTAAATAATATAAGTCTACCTCCACCTTTTACATAATTCTTATTTATAACGTCGACCTATTTCATAATTAGCTATTATATTATTTAAACAATACAACGCCATCTAGCGCCAAATGTGAAGCATACAACAATTCAAAAATTACATTGCGGGCATGTCATGCATTTTAAATTTTCATGTTAAAAATAATCTCCAGAACATAACCTCAAAATCTCTTGTTTACATTCTTAAACGACGACGATATACTTACCAGCAATGCATATATATATATATATATATATATATATATATATTCAATTTATTAAATATTTTTATTTTTTCGATTCATTTTTCCATTCATTAGGGTTGCCAGTGTGCTAAAAGTG
>WYDF02278218.1:0-17377 GCA_009867245.2 Adranes taylori | reverse complement strand
CTCAATTCAATAAATGAGTCAACGGCATGAGGATCAGGCAGGCAATGGGAAACCACCTGATTATATTCCCTTGAGCATATCATGTCAGACAAGGCAGACAAGGATGGAGAACCACCATAAAAACCATTGAGACATGATGTCACCATACTCTCACGAGAGTCAACGGACAAGAGAAGTAGAACTAACCATTAAGGAATGCATGATGTAATTGGAGAAAAGGATTACGTGTGTTTGTTAAATGACCTGTTTTTATTTAAGATAATAATTCACACAATTCGTGTGCCTATGCTAAGGCGAAAGAAGAAGAGCTAGACCGGACACTATTTTGTTAATCCATGCTCCAGCACCCAAAAATTTGAACAATGAAGTCAAGTTGCAAGTTTGGCGAGATTCTAGTACATAGAAAGATAGAGAAAGAACACTCCAATAGATACATATATGTTAGCGAAAGCTCCGAGTACGCAATGGAATAGATCTATCTGTCATAAGGCAGGTTGAATACCAGTATCAGCCTTTGTACAACAAGAGACTTTTGAATCAAGACAGAGGGACATACTCTTTGAAATTCATTGGAATCCATTACCGGAAGAGCGCCAATCGTCTTTAAAAGTTCCAACTCCTCGGACAGAGAGAGCAGTCAAGCTTTGAACACCGAACTCTTACCCTGGATGCATTGCACTCTTTGACCGGAAGAATTAACAGAAGTTGATGTGGATGGTAACTGTTTCATTTGTACTTCCTAAAAAATCGCCTATAAGTCAAAGCAACAGTAAAAATTCAACAAGCAAAACAATATGCGTGCATCAAATCGTACTTTGTTATATAAACAAATGATGCAACACTGTTAGTAAATTAATAAAGAATTTGACGCCGTAATGTAATTGCAATATTAAGTGATTCATATTTTAGATAAACCATTTGACCCTTTAATTGCCTCATTGAGGATTTCAATCGGGATGTTTACATACACATTTAGATAGCTCTGTAGACAGACTAGCGAAAATAATTGATTAGATTACGCGTCAAAATATTAGGAATCTTTAAATATTTGCTATAAATAACACGAGATTTACAAAAACGACTGATTTGTATGCGTAATGACAAATATCAAAATAGTAGACACAACATCTAATTGAGCCTCCTTATGCTGTCGACCATAATAATTCCTATACAATCGTGACTGTTAACTCGTAACAAACAAAAATTTCTGTCCATTAATAGAACCCAGATTCTCTTTTTTTCATGAAGCAAAATGACCAAGAAATGCAAGCCATAAACTTAACTAGTTTTAAAGTATAACAAAGAAATAGTCGTCCAAGTAATCTAAGAGAACTGTCCATAATAAATTATCCTAGTACTCCATTTCATGATCTCCCACAATTTCATCACCCTTGAATGTCTAGCAGTTTATTTTACCAATTTTACTGTCACACACTTGTCTTATTAGTCCGGATTTTCAGGCCATTCTTCAAGATTTTATTTAATGTATTTCAAGCTTTGCAAACGCTGAAATCATGGAGAAATTTAGTGTTTGCCACGTGGATTTTCAGGATTTGGTTACACAGCCAGCCGAAGAAATTCCCAATAATTGTTTCACTCAATTCCCCGTACAACGTATTAGAAATGCAGAACCCACTTTTCTGGTACGAATGTGTCAGTTATTGGTCACTTTAAGAATCAACTGATATTTACAGATGAATCAACTGATGCGAGTATAAGAGGCAAGGCGCAGTTCTTAGGCTTAGTTCGATTTATTTATGAATAGAAGATAATAAAACAATTTTTATGTTGCAAAAAACTTTTAGGAGGTGAAACTTTCTCGTATTTGAATTCATCGTGGAATCAATGTGTCGATATTTGTACGGATGGAGCAGCATCAATGCTGATGGAATCAGTCGAAGACCTTGTGAAGCATGTGTAGCACGTAGACCTAAAAGATCTTGTGCAACATGCCCCTTCTTGTCGTTTAAGACAAGAAGGGGCAATTATAACTGTTTTCGGTTGTTGTTCCCTGATGTTCGAGGCATTTACTATCATACCTCCAAACTGTCTTTGTCAGCAGCTCGGTGCTGCCTGACATTCACATAAGATGGGTTTTGCCATTTCTGCCTTATCATTGTATAATCCACATGTAGGGTTCTAAACCTTACCAATTTTATGCATATGGTAGTTTAGAAGACAATGCTCTGTAATACATCTGGAGAGTTCCTCTTTTTTAAACTGAATATTTGGAATTTACGTCAGATGTCAGGTCTGTAAAGGCCTTTGAATGTTCTTGACCTGGGACTTTGTTCCAGTATTTAATTCTGGCTTAGTATTCCCATTGTCTTCCTCTGGTCTTTAGTTAACCACAAGATGGACCACAAGATGGACAGGGACCTATTAGATTACTCTCAACCCCTTGCCTGGCTAACTTGTCCGCTATTTCGTTGCCCTAAATCTCTGAATGTACTGGCACCAACCATAACCTTAAATGATTATGTCTTGCCAGTTTTTTCAGGTGCGTCAGGCAGTCCCACAGTTCTCAGCTTTTCAATTGACAAGAAATTCAATTACGACCGTTCTTAAGGACTTCCATGCAGCCATTCAAATTTTCTTCTAAGTAATGTCGTTAATAAGCTCCCTTACTTGTGGGCCTAGAAATATATCGCCTTTTATTTTAACCTAACTGATCCTAGGGGATTTGTTCTTCAAGTATAGGAAACCCGAACTACTTTTAGCCAACAAAAATTTTCATTAATACGAGTTTGATGTGGAAGAGGGAACAATAGACGTGTTCAGGATTTACAAGTGATTGAAAAGTTACGTTTTTTTTGTCCAGGTATCAAATTTCTTTTAGGCCATTGCTTCTTGATAAAATAGGGCATAGGCCATTGAAAACAATAAAATTTAGTATATCCTTGTTGGAGACCTAATAAAACTGCTATAGCATTCAAATGGATTTTAATACATTTATTACTTCTTCTAACCCATTTACTGAAGATACTCTATGCTACACACAGCCTTGCTCTATAAAATTTTTCTATATATTAATTTTTTTTACAACAAAAATATACTTTAAAAAATTTGTGGACGTAACCGCCACGCCATCTTTCATATACAGGACGTCCTAGGTTTTGCTATATCTTGCATAAAACAAAAGTTGAACCTTTTAATTTTGATTGTCACCTTATAACTCGTCTATTAAATTCACCCGCGGATAGCGGTTTGTTAAACTTCAAACGTGGCAATACCGCTTCCTATTAAACTTGGCAACATGGAACTTTTTTATTCGATGGATAATACAATGTACTATATGTGTGCAAAATTTCAGCCTTCTAGTTTCAATATGAAATTTCTGGAAAAAAAATGTGCCACATTAATTTAAAGTTTTTTAAAAATATTATAGCCCACGTGATAAAATGACTAATCGCGCAGATCAAATCGTAAAGAACCACTTCTTTCGGATACCTGCTATTTAAAAGACAGTTGACATAGATTACAAAGCGAAAAACACAACGCAGAGGTAATAAACATCTTCTTAAAACGTGCCCGTAGTTATACTGCAACAATATAATGAATTTGTTTATAAGGTCTCTTCTCATTTTGAAATGCTCTTTGCACTATGTTTGTTTTTCACTTAAAAAGTCACACACATTAACGCAATGTAGCAGAAACAATCGGGTAATACTGTTACTTCAGAAACAATGATGTAACACATCCTCTCTAGAACCCATCGTAAATTAACAACGCAAAATACTTTCCACTTCAACAAAACTAAAACTTTCATTTGTTATTTTCAAAATGAAACACTTACCACTTCAATAAAACTAAGAAAATACATCTGTACATCATAGTCAAGAGACACACTGTATGAGGAAAGCAAACAAAAGCTTGACAGCTAAGTACTACTTACTCACTATTCCCACTCGGGCAACTCAATTTTGCCCACGACCAAAGCTAAGTGGATCGAATGGCCCATTTGCGCGAGAACAGTTGTTAAGTGTTTTAGTCATCTCTTGGCCGTTTTAATCAGCTGTACCTAATGCGAATCATTTGTTATTTCCAAGATAGTTTGGTTAAATGTATTATAATTTAAATAGTTCTATCACGTTTTTCATTTTTCTACTTACCACTTGACTAAATCATTATTATTGGACGCGAAAATCTACTAAAGAAAATTTTGATTGAACACTGTAATGCTTACTTGCTTAAAATGCCTAATTATCCATAATTTTAAGTGGAATTTGTAACTGAGTTGTGCGTGATGAAAGTTTTTCATTATTTTTCCGTAATCAGCGTAAAAAAGACTATAAAAACTCTGATTATATTTGAAACAAATTTTCTATCGCAGACCTGTGTTATTTACATTCACGGCGACAATATACAAAGTTATACAAACAATGATCAGAAAAGTGCCCGAAATCGAACAGGCAAAAAGCATTAGCCAATATTTGAATAGATTCTATCATAAAGGTATGGTGAAAACGACACTACCATAGCATTAGTGCATACAAATAAATAACAGCGTGCAGAAGAAGAAGATTACGTTTAGAAAGAGATAAATAAAGGTCCAGACGTCTGGACGACATCCAGAATCCGATATCGCCTACTGCTAATATACTATAGTGAATATAACTTAATAATTACTGTGATAAATCGCCTGAAAATATATTTCAGATCGAGAGAACGAATAATTCAGATTACGATATTGTCATGCTATTAGACTACATTACGGCATGAAACCCTAACTAGAACACTAGTAGTGGAAGCAGCTAAAAGTAGCTTATTCCACTTGCATCACATTGATCTTTTAGTTAAACGTTCTTTTAGTAACACGCAAAAGAACTCCAAAATGTAGAGAATCATTACGAAACAACGAGTCAAAGAGCTTGCAAATAGAGCAAAGAATGGTAAAACATTCTGCAGATGTTTGAACGTTTTCTATTGACAAAAGCCCATTGAAACTATATCGTGTTGTAAGAAAAGCATTTTCATATTGCTGTCCTTTAATCTGTCAGCTTTTATATTCAAATTCGCTTTTCGAACAGATATAGTATATTGAATCATCAAATTCGCAGAGTTTTGCAGAGCAAACCAAATGCCCAATAGTTTTGAACATAGGTAATTATTTGGTGAGCAAACATATACTTTTTCCTTAATGGATTTAGTGCTTAGCTTTTCTTAGATGCCCAAATTGCTTATTATTAATTACGTAAGACAACAATATTAGAAAGAATATGTATCGGGTACGTTGAATGGACAAAATGTTCCTAAACCTAATGATTAATTTTATTGCTTACAGAGTGTTGTACTAATTGAAAGTAAGGATATTGGGCACTAATTAATGAGAGTGAATTCGTCTATACGAAGTAAGCATTGCACACAAAACTGCATAGACAGATTGATAGATGTTTACTTGTTTCATAGTGTAAAATTGACATATGTCATAAAATTTATTTCAGAGATGGAAACACTTAAAGTTGACCAACGTCGAAGA
Source organism: Adranes taylori (assembly GCA_009867245.2). Taxonomy (NCBI): domain Eukaryota; kingdom Metazoa; phylum Arthropoda; class Insecta; order Coleoptera; family Staphylinidae; genus Adranes; species Adranes taylori. The sequence goes on along the minus strand of WYDF02278218.1, from coordinate 11,898 downwards.
ATCAATGGCGAAAAGATCGAAATAATGGTTTTGTATACTCGGTAAATCACTTCCTAAGCATGAATATTCCACGAGCCACAATTTATCGTATTATTAGGGGTGTGTGCTCCAGCGTGAGACATGTTCCACAGTGAGACCGCACAATTTCTGAGACTTTGGCAACGCCGCTGTTGACGCTCCTCTATGCTAAATCTTATTTTTACGTATCAGATCCACCAACAAACTTTTATGCCAGTTCAGTTCGTTGTTGTCTGTAGAGCGACGTTTGTGACAATTTTCTCACAAAAATAAATTTTGCGGAAGTCGTCTCGATTGGTTGTTCTTTGACGTACCTTCAGTTAATATTTTGAGAGTGATGGTAAGTAAAGTTTAGCAATTTGTGCATGCATTTACGTTGCGATAGTTTGTTGTTTTAATTTATTTTACAAAAGATGTTATGATTTATTAATATGGTACCTATGGGGTACAGTAAGACAATCCTAGGTGGGGCAAACTGAGACGTGTTTCACTATAACCCATCATGCACGATCATTTTATATTGTTTAGAAAATGGCAAGGAATAGAAAAAGATAAACTAACGTAGGATCCTTTTCCGAAAACCAAATGGAAACTGCTGTAAAACTAGTTATAGACGAAGGGTTTTCAGTGTGAAAAGCAGCGGAACTAAAGGAAGTGTAATTTCAGACCTTAGCAAGGTAAATTGTAATATAGGAAAGGACGGTAGAATTAGCATCGTATGAAAGGCTTACTTAGTTAATAGGATTTTTTTAATCTTTAGGTACGTGAAAAAACAAAGAAATAACACCGATATTACAAATGTTAGAATGAGGCATTTCTACGCATGGCGTGAAATTATGACGCAAGATCAAGAAGATGCTCTAGCAAACTACCTCGATATGTGTTCAAGAATGAATTATGGCCTAACAACTCTTAGATGTCGTCGTCTAATATACGAAATGGCACAAAAAATAATATCCAAATTCCAAATAAATGGGCAGAAAACAAAGCTCCAGGTCTGGAATGGATGAGAGGTTTTTTAAAACGGTATGTTACCCTAAGCATCACACAACCAGAAGGTTGTAGCATGTCGCATGCTACATCCTTTAATATGCACAATGTGGCTTTTTTTTGATAAATTAAAGCAGGTCTAAAGCAGACACGAAAGTTTCTGCAATGGTTCCAGGATTTCGAACTTGGACGAAACGGGGACGACTACCATTCAGAAACCAAAAAAAGTGATCACTTGCAAAGGTGTCAAACAAATGAGTCAAATAACTAATGGCGTGCGAGGATCGCTAGTAACGACCTGCTGCTTTATAAGTGCCCAAGAGAACACGATTGCACCAGCTATCATATATCCTAGGACGCATTTTAAACCGCATATGCTTCGAAATGTACCACTTGGTTGCTTATGACTCGCAACACTTTTGGGTTGGATGAATACCCAACATCTAATAGGGTGACTATTTTAACTTTTCCTCTTCACTGCAGCAATAAACTGTAACCATTAGATTACTTTTCATTTAAAGCGCAATACAACCGAGCTGTCGATTCCTGGCTTATGCACCAGACTGGCGTTCCAATGATGATCTACGATATACCGGAGTGTATTACCTGTGCATTTCACCATTCCATTTCACCATTCCATATTGGGCTTTCGTAAATCAGGTATTTTTCTGTATAATCGGGACGTTTTTACAGAAGACAATTTTCTTCCCAGCTACGTTACAGATAGACATAAGCCGTCCACATCTTCAAATATTATTACTGAATCATAAGTTTTAGATTATAATAAAAATGGCCAAAGTCCTAAGAGGATGTTACTACTTCAAATGTTGATGTTATAAAAACGCCATCTCCTGTAGGTTTACATGAAAAAGCGTCAGCCCCTGGTGATGATTCTAAAGCTCCTACTATAATAGCAAAGCATTTTTAACCCCTCGGGAATTGCGAGGGTTTACCACAACAGCTCAGAGGAAAAAGTGCAAAATAGAAAGTTTTATTCCAACAGACTCCCCCGAAAAATTGGAGTTGGAAACAAAGAAGGCCGAAAAACGCAAAGCTAAAGCAAATATAGTAAGAAAAAAATTATATAGCCGGTAACTAGTTCATCACGTGACGTAACAGAGGCCCAAGATAGCTCATCTGAATATGATGTGGACTGAATATGATGTGGAATATGCTCCTTTGACAGGATTTGAAGAACTAGATAGGAATGACGACATCAACGACTACGTGCTTGTGAAGTTCACTGGTACAAAAACCATAAAATATTTTGTTGGCAAAATTTTAAGTGAGATATCCCATGATTCCAAATATGACATAAGTTATTTGCGAAGAAGATATAAATCAAACAAATTTGTCTACCCAAAAGTCTCAATGTGGACCACCACCGGGCACAGTGAGACTATTTGCAATGTTAAAAAATAAATATTTCCTGTATTTTAGTTTTTAAATTTATGTTCATTTTTCTTACGTTTTTTAGTAAAATACAGATGAAATTACATTATAAACAATTTTTTCTTAAATAAATATAAAGCGACTTAAGAAAAAATCTGAAGTAAAAAAAAACGTCTTACTATAGACCACTCTCCTCTAAACGTGTGGAAAATAATAAAGATTTGGAAAGATATCCTGGACAAGGGAGGCGTCATAAAAAATGTCAAAAACGAAAAGAAAAGACTTGGTGGAGGAAATTGTCGCAAATTTAGGTACGTCTCAAAGAAAATTTAGCAGAAAATTTTAGATTAGCTGCACATATGTACGAAAGTTACTCTAAGAAGAAAAGATAAAATTGAGAAAACATATTTCTGCTCCTAAATAGACAGATGAACAGCTTCAAGAATAACGAAAAAAAAACCGAAATAATAAACTTTATTATGCTATGGACAGTGATGAAGTACCTTAGGAAATAATATTTAAGCGACACATCAAAATTTCAAAAAAAAGTTATTATATGGCTAGCAATATCTCGGCTATTCAATATCATGGCTATTCATCATTTATTTGTGAGCCGGGAAATTCTGTTAACGCCGAAACTTACAGAACTGAATGCATAAGGAAGAGATTAGTGCCATTTATTAAGAAAAACTCTCCAGATGGCAAATACATGTTCTGGCCGGACACGGCCACCACCACGCGGCGCCAGCAATTGCTATTTTCGAGCACTTTGGAATTTCATATATTTCCAAAGATAGAAACGTACCCAATGTATCGTCATCCCACTAAATTTAATGTTTTTGGCAAAATCTTAAACGAAATGTATATTTTGGTGTTGGGGGAGGGGTTGCAGAATTATAGCAAAGAAGTCAACACAAAACTTCGCCAGTTCAAGAAAGAGAGTAAACAAAAGGGTAGTCGTACATTACACTGTTGGCTTGTAACAAGATGGTAGTCAAGTTAGTGTGTAGCTTACAGTTCGATTAAAGTAAGCTGAATGAAACACACCTGTCGAAAACTAACTAGTAAATCTCTTTATTAAATAATTAACAATAATTTATTAACAAATAACAATTAACTGATAAACTCGACTTCTGGTACTAACCATCAGAATATATAGTTACAAATATAAAACAATATGAACGTGATTTTATGTCACAATAAATTGATCAGATGCTATTTCTATTCGCACGTTATTATGTGTAGGTAAATTTAGTATACATGCAAAATCAACTTGACCTTACCTATTGTTGTTGTACCTACATAGTACATTTACACATATAATGTTTTTGATATTAAACGAAAATGATGTTTATTAATTTGTTTAATTGTGCAATTTTGCTCAACTAATATTAAATATATTTAATCCATTAGAATTTGATGAATATTTAATTGAGATGACATATTAAAATACGATTTCTTTTTACTAATCAGTGCTCAATTCTGCTATATAAATTAGAAGGCTACTTTATTATTATGGTTTACAGAATTGAACACATACATATAAATAAATTTAACTTCAACAACTTGTAAATTCTACAGACTTTCTTTTGTGCTTGGAAAGTTGTGGGTGCTTTATTTGAGAGATATCAGGAAGCATCCATTTCGTGATCCGGATTATCCAAATATCTTGCTGAATAATATTTTCATATCTACAATATCAAAATGTTTAATCCAACGTTAAGTGAAAGTATCATAGAGTATGATGGTATCATTCTCACGGTACCTCCTTGTTTTGCAGCTTAACATTGTATTTAAGTATTAAGTAACATAATATTATTTTTGTAATTTGAAAAAAATATATGATATTTTTTCCTGTTCATGACTTGAACAGAGAGTGTCCAGGCTTTAATGAATAGAATTAAAACAAAAATTGCTGCCGACTTTGGTGCAGATAAGGTTTTATTATGAATAAGTTAAAGTGACATATGTAATAATCAAGTTTCACGTAATTGTTAAAATAAAGGTACTTTTATATTATTTTTATTTTGAATTGGGGATTTTCTGAATTACTGTTATTATCAAAAAAAAAAATGTTTACTGCCGAACGTATGGTTAGTCAAGGTATTTTCAACACACCTGCTATATTTGAAACTTTGTAAATATATTTGTACTTTGACGATGTATTTTTTTTTTCTTATAAGCATTGTATATATTTCTTATTTTCAACAAGTGAAGGCACTTGCAAATACATAAGCGTATTTATACATGTGTAGAGAAGTGTCTGAAAAAGCTTATAAATCTAGACGTTACGCACGTAATGTAGAACATCAGTAGTGTTGTATTACTTCAAACATAAAAAGAAAAGAATAAAGCTTTGCCATGAACTAGTACATTTAGTATGTACTAGTTCATGGCTCACAATTCGCAAGTAACAAAATTCAAAGGAGCTTCATAATCCCAACATTTATATACTAGAAATAACAAAAATCACAAGTTTTATATATATATATTGGGGAAATGCGGGCATAATGAGACATTATGCGAGCATTATGATTTTTTTTCTATAACAACAAATCTAGTCGCACTATAAGTCCTGACTTGAGTGATAATGTTCAAGAGCTGGTAACACTGCGCACTGGCCCTAAAATTCTTTTAGACATCCATTCAACCGATTCATTTGTGTTGTTTATGGTTGCCGAGTCTGGAGTTTCAATGTCAGTAACATTATGCAATATTATTTAGCTGCCTAATATTCATTTTTTAAATAGTTTTAGATATGGTCTTGACCACATAATTGTACGCTATAAATTAGTACCATTAACGGCAATTTAAGTGTATTTGAAACCATATTTTAAAAGAATATTAGGACGGGTAAAATGACATAGCATAACAGACGAGTAAAATGAATTTGTATGTCATTTGGCCCGCCTGTTTTGTTGAGTGTTAAAACGGTTTATTATATTTTTAGATGGTTTATTCGTATAAAAGAAAGACAAACAGAGTATCTTGGAATGATTCCGATATGGAGAGAGCTATACAGTCCGTCGGGGCTAGTTAAAGGCAAGTAAATCGTTCAATGTACCTACAGCAACTTTACGTCCTCCAACTCTTGGAAAAAGACAAATTCGTTGTTAATATTAAAAACGCTTTTGACTCTTTCCAATCTGCAATTAAACAGAGACCTTGAAGCAGCAATTGTAAAACAAGTCCTGGACTTGGAATCCCGGTTTTTTTTTGGACTGACGACAATGGATGCGCGAAAGCAGGCGTACGAAGTTACCGAAAAAATGAAGATTACACACCCTTTTAATAAAACAACTAGGACGGCTGGACAGGGGTGGTTTCACGGTTTCCGTCAACGTAATCCTCAATTATCATTGCGTTTCCCAGAGCCACGTCACTTGGCATGGCTGAGGGATTTAATAAGCCAGAGGTAAATATATTTTTTACCAAACTGGAACAAGTCATTGACGAACACAAAATTGTTAAGACAATAATTTTTAATATGGATGAATCAGCTCTGAGTGGAAATTCCGCTAAAAGTGTTTGCCCAAAAATGCAAAAAAACAAGTGGGTGCTATCACAAGTGCCGAGAAAGGGGCACGCACAACAGTTGTCGTCTGCATGAGTTCTGGGGAATATATGTACCGCCACCCATAATTTTTTCCCACGAAAAAGGTTCAATCCGGACTTGTACAATGGAGCGCCCATTGTAACTTTAAAGATCTATAACGAATCAGGTTACATGAGAACAGATTTATTCGAAAAGTGGATTAAACACTGTATACATCACGTAAGACCCAATGCAGATAAAAATGCTTTATTAATCCTGGATGGCCATTCTAGGCATGTAAGAACTACCAGGCCTTAGAGGTAGCCAAACAGAATTCAGTCGTTCTTCTGTAAATCCCTGCACACTGCACGCACCGCCTACAACCACTGGACGTAGAATTTTTTGGTCCACTTCAAAGCTATTACAATCAAGCTGTTACGAAATGGTTAAAAGAAAATGCCGGCCGTATGGTCACCATTTATCAGATATCCCAAATTTTCAATTATGCTTCTGTAAATCCCTGTAAATCTTCTGTAAATCCCTGCACACTGCACGCACCCCCTACAACCACTGGACGTAGAATTTTTTGGTCCACTTCAAAGCTATTACAATCAAGCTGTTACGAAATGGTTAAAAGAAAATGCCGGCCGTATGGTCACCATTTATCAGATATCCCAAATTTTCAATTATGCTTGAAAGAACTGCTACACTTCTTGCAACAACTGCGTATCGTGCCACGGGAATATCGCCATTCAACGCCAACATTTTTCCTGACCATCTATTTCTACCTAATTTAACGACGAACTTGGCAGAAGCAGTAGTTACCTGTAAACAAATGAGAACCCCTTAGTGAATACTTATAAAATCTGCAAGAGTCTCCTCAAATAAGTACAGAAATACAAGCACCCACCGTGGATCTTACTGAGCAGATACAACTTACCGCTACTGAAGTATCTCAGTATCTCAGTATCCGCTACTGAAGTATCTCAGTATCTCAAGAAAAAGGTCTACATGGTCTTTAAAAATGGTCGATATTCAAAGTATTATACAGGAATTGTCACCAGTGCCTTAGAGCAACATAAGAAAATCTCAAACGCATTACTGGAGGATACCAAAATGTTTTACCTGAAACCAAAAGTCCATATCTTCGAAGCATTCGCGAAAAAGAAATCGAGAAGAACAAAGAACAAAAGAGAAGTTATTAAAGGGAAGATTGTAGACAATGACATAGAAGAAAATAAAAATGAAAACAAAAAGGAGGAGCAGTTGAGCACAAAAAAGTAAAAGACTTGTTGCAATGGCTAGGTTGATGGCAAACGAATCTAGTGAAGAAGAAGATGCCTATCAAGTTAGTGACAACGAAGGCTACTGTCCATGTCTTTATTGCAACGATTTGTATAGCAGGTCAAAATCCAAAGAAGCTTGGTTGAAATGTCAACTTTGCCACAAGTGGGCGCATGCAGATTGCGCTAGAGTCTCGAAACAACACAAAACGTTCAGTTGTGATCTTTGCAAGGAATAAATTCTAACAACTTTCTATATCTCTCATTTAATTTGTTTGTATTTACGGACTTAGCAACACGATTTTTTTTTTGTATGCCACTTTGCCCAACCTGGGCGGCCAAAACGGTTTTAGGTTTACGTTTAAGCTGTTCATAAATAAAGTTTATAGGAAAAGAAAGGATTTTGTATTTAAAACTGTACAATATATTATTGGCTATCCACCTGTATGAAAATAATTAAATTGACCTCATTTTTCATTAGACTTTTTGAATAAAAACTAAGCATTTCGTTATGCCTGCCTCTCACCTACAAGAAAATAAACGTTGGCTTAGTTAGTGTTAATCATCATACGTTATAACCTTATAATGTATTAATTTAATATTCAATCAATTGAAACATCAATGAATTAACTTAACAATTAGTTATACTGTGGTTACACAGTGATCATGGCGGCAGGCTATTGTAACGTACGTAAACATCGACTTACAAAATATGATGAGATAGTCGTGTGTTATGTGTGTAAAACTAAATTTCACATTAAATGTGCAAATATTACTGACTATCAAATTGTGGAATTACAAACTAGTAACAATGTTACAAAATGGGTGTGTAATTCAAAATAAAAGTGAGGTTATTACTACTACTACTACTACTAACGACTCAAATAGTTCTAAAGTACAAGTCGAATTTGGGAAATTGGCAAAATGAATCTGTAAATTCTGAAATGAATCTGTATCAGCAGGAACTATGGTACATGAACAAGTAAATAAAATTAGTACTCAAGGGATGGTCAAACATCGAACCAACATAATAAACAACATAGAAAAATTGACGACCTTCTACATGAAGTTCAATTACTAAAAGAAGACCAAAAGAATCTATTAACAAAGAAAATTTCAAAGTAACATTGCAAAGAAATGTAGATACAATAATACTACCCATGCGACAGGAATTCAAAAAATGTAACGTTGATGCGTAAAAATTACCGAACAAAAGAAAGAAGTATGGACAAGGATATCGTATTATCTATAGATGAAGATAACTTACCAAGATCGATTACAGATGTTGATTGTTCTCAACGTGATACGGTAGACAAAACAATGCAGGACCATGCCGGTAAGTTGGTGGAACCAAAAGAAATCAGAGTGTAATAAATAGCAGAAACAACTCTTACCAAACGGTAACAAATGAAACAAATAAGGGCCCCACAAAGTCTACAGAAAGGAAAAGAACAAGGTTTACACAATATGCACCAAGAAACATAAACATATACAATAAATAGTTCAAATAAACCATATCTGTGTTATTCTTCTTCCAGAACAAATTTGGATAATATGTCGCAAGAGCATACAGTGTCTGTCCTGAATGAAACCACACTGGCGCGGAGCCATCTCGCACAGCTCAGGAAGACTGATGGTGGGAGAAGGTAGTAGGAAGCCTTAGTAACGACAGGCAACAAACCGCAGTTTGCTTCGAGCGGTGTTACGAAGCAGGTCGCTTGTCGCGTGAAACTCTGTGTAGGTGTATATTGTCACAAATCAAAATGCCTCGGTTGATCGAGCAACGCAATTAAATTTTGTATCAGAGTCTGGAAATGTAGGACGGAGACTCTGGAATTATTAAGAACTGCGTACGGGGATGAATGCATGGCATGATCCCAGGTTTTTGTCTGGCATAAGGCGTTTAAACAAGGAAGAGAGCGTTGAGGATGAAGAAAAAGGTCTACCGCCAACAACAACCAAAACGAAGGAAAATGTTGAAAGGGTGAGAACTCTTTTGAACACTGATCGACGTTTTATTGTACGATTAATTGCCGATGAGCAAAATTTGCCAAAAACGCAAGTTCACGAAATTGTGAACTTGGAATGCGGAAAATTTGCGCCAAATTAGTGCCCAAAATCATCACCAACGCCAACAAGGAAGCAAGACTGACGATTGCGCAAGATCTGTTGAAGCGTGTGGAAGTTCACCCAAATTTGTTACAGAATGTCATCACTGGGGACGAAACTTGGGTTTTCCATTATGACCCGGAGAGCAACCGGCAGAGCGCAGAATGGCACACGTCGCAGTGTCCTCGTCAAAAGAAGGCACGAATAACCAAGTCTAAAATCAAAACAATGCTCATTGCTTTCACGACGCCAAAGGAGTTGTCCACAAGGAGTTTGTCCACCACGACAACACGCCCAGTCACACGGTGAAGATTGCGGAGGGCTTTTTCACAAAAAAAAATTCAATACGCTTCCACAACCTTCCTACAGGCCCGATGTGTCCCCTTGTTATTTTTGCGTGTTCTCCCGGTTCAAGAAGGACCTCAAAGGACGCCGATTCGGGTCCATTGTAGCTGATCAAACCGGTGTGAGAAGGGCCCTGAACAGCATTTCGAAAAAGGACTTCCAGGACGCATTACTTCGATGGTAGACATGCTGGAAGCGTTATGTAGATGACCAAGGAATTTCTTTGAAGAATATAAATTGTACTTTGCAATAGTTTCAATAAATCGAGTTCTGCAGCATTCGTTTGGTTTCATTCAGGACAGATCCTGTAGTATAAATGAAGTCGGTAGAAATATAGCGATTAAAATAAAATATCCACTTTATACCCTAATCCACTTTATTCCCAAGCGGTTCGGGGTAATAATACAATTAACGTACAACATGAAGCAAGTGTGATGGTGTCTGATAGCCATTCACAAAGAAGGGACAACGAATGAAGGACTCAGCATAACAAAAGAAATCAAAGCACTATTATAGGAACAACAAAAAATACTACGATACAAGGACGAGAGACATATGCGTGGTTTTATGTCGGTGGGTTACACAGCAATGTTACAAACGAAACTCTGGCCACTTACATACGCCAGTAAACAGATATGTGACAAATTAAATACAAAAGGAAAATATTTAACGGTGAAAGTTAGAATTGTAATTGCATATAAGGAATCGTTTTATGATGAAAATTGTTAGTCCAGAAATGTGGGACGCGATAATTTCCTTTTTGTGTTGATTTAAAAAATGTTGTTACTCTGTCCGACTGTGTTATGTAAAAATTATAAGTCAACTGTACTAAACATTTATAGGCCTCCTGTACTAAAGTCGTCGATAGCCTGGGCCAAAGAACGTTATCGAACGCTTTCTCGAAAAGGCACGTTACAGAGAATTCTCGGGCTTTTTCTATAAACTGCCTCGCATTTAAAATTTGTTCTCTAGTACCCCGTGCTTTCACAAATCCGGCTTGTTCTGGACTGTTTGATGTAGCAGGAAGGCTTGTAGACTCGCTTGAAGAATGTACAACATAAAGCGGGAATGTGATATCAGGGCTATCAGACGATAGTGTGCGCAGACTGTTTCTCAACTTCTCTTATGTAGGGGAAGCAATACTGAAGTGGACCAGTCCTCTGGCCATAAGCCTGTTTTCCAAATCTTGTGACACTGTCTGTGGAAAATTGTGGAAAATTGTTTGCCTCTTTTCCTTTCATTAAGAGCCTGCAAGACCTCTGCTAATATTTGACAACATATCGACAAAATAAGAGTCCTAATTTGTCTATTGCGACTTTCACCTCATTTAACAGTATATCCGGTTCCCCACAAATAGCATTCGCGTCAGCATATAGATTGCCATACTAATCTAACCACACCGATGCAATTTGGTCTCTAGTTCTGTATTCAAACAATCGTTTGATCTTTAATTGTCCAATGTCGGCGTTTGAACTCCTGAGTGATACAACGTATCTTCTTCAACAGGTCTTTGAAGTTAATGGTATCAGAGAAATTCTGAATTTCTATAAAAACATTCATCAGATATTTATTTTTGTCTCTACGCGTAACAGCTTGTTTCTTCCGAATTAACAATTGGTGTTCCCGATTTATATTGCTGTCAAGACCCCTGGATTTGATGTTCCTTCATTCCCGAAAGAGATCTATTGTTTCTATTGATAACCAGGGCTGTCTAACAGTATTTTGGTCTTCTTGAGATATTTCTTCGAAAGTTGTGACTAGAGGCATTTTCGCAATCTGCCCTATAGCTTCAGGATTTTTTGTTTGAAGTTCTTCGAGCTGAGGTTCGATGTTGCGAATGACATTATTGTTAAAAACTGTAACTTGATCAGCGCTGAGCCACGACAGACTTTTTATATCCCTTCGCCCACCGGTTTTAAGTTTTCCTGTTAACATCATCAGATGATAATCGCTCCCACTATCTGCAGACGGTAACGTTTTCGGCGTTGTTACCCAGGATTTCCATCTTTGCTTAATCAATATGTAATCTATTTGATTCCTCATGTGTCCATTTGGAGATCTCCAGGTGTGGAATCTACGTTTTTGATTCTCATACATCGATTTAGTAATTCCAAGTGTATTTTCGATGCAGAATCGGCTGAGGCGTTCTCCTATCCCAAACTTCCCCGCTTCACTGGATCCTCCTACACCTCCTTTTTTCATTCTCTTAGTCTCCTCTCTAACTTC
>WYDF02278207.1:6169-17377 GCA_009867245.2 Adranes taylori | reverse complement strand
ATATTTTTACTAGAATAGTGGGATTACCGGTGCCCCTCAGTGGTCACACCATACGTGACGCATAAGATCTGGGCAATAGTATTATTATTAGTGACACTTTTATACAGCTAGCGTAGATAGGACTACAGAAGGGAGTAATCTCAATTAAATTGGTGCAACTCATACGGGTTGTGTGGTGAGATTAAGTTGATAACTTTAGAGTCTCGTTGGCCCATGGTCGTGGTAATTAGTGAGTAGTAGATTGTAAGTTATAGGAATTTTTGGAGGATCGATTTGGGGTTAATAGAAATTGAATTATAGCTCGCTAATTATCAAGGAAGTTTGCCCTAATTTTTTTAAAAATTATTTAGTGATTTTGGCGTTAATAGCTCAGAGCCAAATCGTAACATAAATTTTAAATTATAAATAATAAGTTACAATTCTTAATAAATCTATAATTTTTTTAATTCATATACAATTTAAAGTATATGATTTATAAATTCATTACAATACCTGTGTATTAAGTGACGATCCTGTAATCATTTTGTTTAGCCCAACTGTACCGTTAGTAGTAGCTTTTACCGACGTCGCACCTTTTGTAGAAGCACTCCCTGAGGATGAAGCTGCTGCTTTAGCAGCCGCTCGCTTTATATTCACGATTGGCAAATTATCGCTTTCTGAAAAATCTGAAGAATCGTCATCGTCATCATCGTCGAAACGCGAACGCTTTTCTGCCACATAACTCTCATCGGCGTCTGAATCATCGCTAAAAGAGCGCTTGATGCTCGTTGGGCCACCGTCCTCGGGTGTTATATTTCCACACCATTGTTTTACTTGACTCATTGCTTTTTGTTTACTCGTGCGTTGTGGACGTCTAAATAAATTTTTAATAAAACCATCCAAAAGAAATGTTGAACAGAAAAAACAAATATTTTTTATCCAAATTAACAAAATAGTACATTTAAAGTGGAAAACATAAAGCAAAGAATTAGTACTCAATTACTAAGTAGTGTTTCAATAAAACCTACTTGTATTCTTATTTCAATAAAATGAAAATTATTAGAAATATTTTGGGATTCTTATTTTATAAGACTAAAAATTATGCATGGAATGTAACAACAATCAAATGCCCATCTCGTCTGCTCCGCCAAGAAATCGTTAAGTTGGCAATATTTTCACGGCTTTCACACACACAAATCTGCCTATACTTCAAGGATAACACGTCCAATGATAAATTCAAGGTTTGAATCAGTAATCTATGCAACTATAAAAGTATAAACTAAACAATAAAAATCTAGAAAATTTATCCATAAATACTAAATCGCATGATCTTAGAAAGCCAGTTTATGTCGCTAAAACGAAAACATCGTTTGCATTAAATGAATTGTTTTATGGGCACATTAGCAAATGGAATTTTTCTACTAAACCCACTTGTGTAGATCTATTTTCTTCAAATAGGCCGGAAATAAATTATCTTGCCACGATAACGATTGTCATTCAGTTAAATTCCATCAGCGTTTCGAAAAGATACGGTCCAATGACACCATATGACCAAAAGACACAGTAACCAAGATAGAAACCGTTTCCGGGTGTACTTGGGTTTCCTGAACTGAGACTATTTTGAGTGGCTAAAGAAGATCTGAGCGGGCCGCGCAAGCAAGTATAATAATATTTAAAGTTTTCTTATTGGGAAATAATAGTTGTCGCCTCATTAGATCGCCTTAGCCCTTTTAGTTTTACAAATACACAGTTTTGATTATTAATAAAATCCATCAAAGTTTAAATATCCTCCCATTAACGTTGCGATTATTGTATTGAAAAGATAAAGAGAAGTGTGAGCTTGTAGGCCAAAACTCCTTGTATTATGTAACCATGTATTTACAATAATTTAACGTAATATCACTGCTTCAGTACAAAATTTTAAAGGCAGTTTCTATTGAAACACTTTTTATATAATTTCTTTTATACATATAGATATGGGATACTGCCATTAAAGTATAAGACCTACTTTTTAACCAAAAGCTCAAACTTACCCTCCTGGAGTAAGCTCGACATCAAGGTCCGATTTCTTGATCTTTTCTAACTGTTTGGCATGCTTTTGTTGAGCCTTTACTTCGCGCCATGTTTTCTCAAAATCTTCCAACATCTGCTTGCAGCTATCTAGATTAGCAACTGGTTCCCACGTATTTTTTGAGCTGCTTAAACGTGAACATAAAAATATATAAAAACATAAATATCGCTAAAAGATTAGAAAAATGTTTGAAGACTGGTCTTTATGAACGTTTTGTCAAAATTGTGTATTATATGTATATAGGTCAGCGAATAAAAAACTAAAAATAATTACGAATATTAATCAAAGGACTGTTCTAAGACTCATCAAAATAAATAGATTATATGGATACTGAACAAAAATAACTTCATTGAAGCAGCAATGATATATAAACCAAAATGTTAAGTAGAAGAAGCAAATCCAAAATGAGGTAACTGATAATTTACGAGTTAGAGGCTCTAATACACATCAGAATGAAACAATGGAGACAACATTCGATAGGAATGACTGAAAGGTAGACTGATGCAAGCCAAGGCCTACTAAAGGCCATATAATCACACTGATGATGACTATTTGAAACTACGTCTAATTATGTACACTGACAATATTTCTAAAATGCTTCAAATTATACGTCTCGTCTCCTTTGATACATTTTTGAAACTATCTTTGAATAAATCTTTACATCACAAACTTCACTAGAATCTGCTAATTTACAATGTATCATATATTGTTCTCTTTTGCATAATAAATTATTACATTGAGAAGTTAAGCCTAGGAACTAATTCGCTTCTTAGAAATCTTAATGTCAACATCAGTGTGCCCATGTAGCTGTACACTTAGGCTAAAAAAGAATTAATATTTAAGAAAGAAAAACCCTAAAACTGCCATCATTATTTTCGGGTTCCGATAATCCTATACAACCCTGCTCCTGGTGACCCCATAATGAAATCTGCCGTCCACATAAGACAGTTTTTATGCCAGCTCCAAATCAGAATCTGTTGCCTTCGGCTATTTTCTTGTTTTTGCGATTCAGGCACTCTACCATTTTGATCGCCTTGAACGCTTCGGTTAAAATTTACCACTTTTCTTTCAGCGAATTTATGAAATTGCGATGAGGCATATTCATCGATTTTTTCAAAAAAAATTCCACTTTTTAAATGGTTTTATAACCAGAGAATGTACTGCTTGTTTTCCACGGCTCCCTTCTTTGGTTCCAAAGGTAATGTGCACATTCCACAGTGCTTCTTTCAAAGCGTCGGAATATGGCAACCAAGAATGCCTTTTGAGATTTCTCCATTTGACTCATCTCTTGGTTTTGTTGTGTACAGAAAACCGAAAAGTGTTATGGGCCTTATATACGCCCATGAGTATAACAAATTAACATCTGACAAAAACTAATAATAAAAACATCTGACTAATAATAATAAAAAAATAAAGCTTAGTTTTTCAATTTAATTATATCTTTCATACACAATATAATAAGTTATATAGAAATATAACACTTACCTATCAAAATTTTCCCATTTAAGCAAATATTCAAATGTTCGTTTACGTGGATTATAGCGTTTAGATATTATTTTCTCGACAGCAAATTCCGCTGAAGGATCTGAACCTGAACGTGGAGCAGTTTTCGTCTGTTCCTACATATTTAATATGAATATTAAAATATCTAAATTCAAGTAATAGGTATAAGCAGAATATAACTATATGCATAAAGAATATAACTACAGTGAAACCTCGATAAAACGGACTTCATATATAACGGACAGCATGTAAGCGATCGTAAACTGCACACTCGGGGAATAACCTCAGTTGCTTTGCCCCACTGCTGAATAAAATGTATCTGAAGGTTTATGGTTTATTCCTACATGCACAACAGTTTATTTTCTTTACTCAAAGTGGATAAATCCATTTGAGTGATTCAATCTGTTTAAATTTTAAATTAAATAAATTGTCGTAACTCTATTTTCACAATAGGGACAGACGGAAACGAATTAATTTAAAATTAAATCAAAAACCTGAAGTGATAAAACAGTTGGAGTTTGTATTATGTGTCAATATGGCATGCGAAAGCAAACTGTTTCAGTCATTAAAAAAACAAAGACAAAATAAACAAATTTATGTTAATGTGTGCTGTAAGTACCAATAAAAATCCCAGAAAACGAATGAAATTGGCACGTGAAACTTCACTTGAAGAAGCTTTAAGTGGTACATACAACAGCGTTCTTGGGGCGAAATGTTATTACAGTCCCAGATATATAATGCCCATGAAACAGGTTTGTTTTGGCGTACTTTAGCTGAAAACACACAAGCATTCCAAAATGAAAACCCTTTTGGAAGAAAACCCAGCCAAGAGAGACTCTCGGCACGTCTTTGTGTCAATTCCGATGGGTCACATAAACTCATCCTTGTTATTGTTGGCAAGTCTGAAATACCAAGGGGTTTAAGAAACATAATGAATCGTCTCCGTGTCATATTACTATTCGAAACAAGTATGGTTCACTTGTAATATTTTCAAATACTGGTTTTTTTTAAATAATGTTCGACAAGTAGCCGAGAAAGATGTGTTTGAATGTTTGGAAACAGGTGAAGGTGGCCCTGGGTATCACATGACCGAAAGTGGATAGCAGATGTGTTGATCAAAGAAAGTAAAAATGAGTGAAGATAGCGAACGGGAAGAATCAATACTCCCAAAAATAAAATTATCAATGCTCAGATTGCATATTGACAATGTAATACCATTTATCGATGTTTCGGCAGATAGCGAAATGCAAATGCAATTACATTACACGAACTTCCGCAATTTTAGAGAGTTAATAATTAAGAAACAACAAACTTCAAAAATCTAAACAAAAATTGATACATTTTTCAAACCAGTGTCACCGAAACCAGGAAATTCAAAAACAAACATTGACGACTCTCCTCATCGGGCGCATAGTGACACATATCACCTGAAGACGAATAAAGTGCAACTTTAAAGTGTATTTAGAATGTAAACTTTCCTTTATAATATATTTCTCTTTGATAGTTAATAAATAGTTTATTCACAAAATTAATTTTTATGTAATGGACATTCGGCTATATCGGACAGCTCCTCGCCCGCATTGGTATGTTATATCGAAGTTCCACCGTACATGTAACATCAATTGCGATTGAAGAAAGATAATTTATATGAAATTTTACTTAAGTTGGTCTATTTCTTTATACTTTTCATATCAGCAGAAACACCAAAAAATTGTTGCAAGTTATCTCTATTCTCAGAACCAATGGTGTTTATTAAAATTTTGGAGAAATTCATGAAGAAATGACCGATTCATGGAATACAATAACTTTATTCTAGCAATAACGCACAGCCACGGGAATTTATATCTTTTTTTAAAAATTTCTTTATTAAATTTCAACAACTTTAAAGATCTGAAAAATTTACAAGTTGACAATCGTTCTTATTATAGAAAACTTCGAAATTCTTACATGTCGCCAATACTTCTAGTTGAAAAAAAAAAACACAATTTGACTAAATGATTCCGAACATTTATTTACCTTCTTGATAGGTTTCCTCTCAAAATCCATGTCGTCATCTGTCGCTAGAGGATCTTTTTCTTTAATGTCTGAAACTTCTAATATAAATTTTATATAAAATTTGTATACGTTTTTTATAAAAATGTAATTTAGAGAAACGAGAACAAAGTGTATATAATTAGATATATGGTAGAGATAATTCACGATATTCCTTAGGATAATAGTTGGACACTACATGTTCTGGTCCTTACCAACGACTTACCTTAATGTGGCTCAATCTATATTTACTTCAATACAAAACTAAATGATTCTAGATTAGTAATAAAAATATGAACAAAATTGTTTAATTAATCATAGAAAATCTTCGTTATCATAGAAAAAAATTGTCTCAACTTAAGATCTCAATCCTCAACTGAAAGTTTCTTCTTTAATCTCAATGTAAATTCTTCACAAAACTATTCCCAATGAAGGGATTTTCAAATTTATTAGCTATACAGACTAACTAAATATACAGCTTCAAATTTTAATTTAGAAAGTAATATTTTATTCAATATTTCCAAAATGTGGATAGCACTGTTATTTCTTCAAAGCGTTTGTCGGCCGTTTGTTTCATAAAAAAATAAATTGGACTTGGAATATTAGTTTGATTTCAAGAAGTATATAACAGTATCAACATTTTGTTGTACTTTTAAATCACATTGTATAAATTAAAAAGAAATGTAACTTACTATCATGTGAATCATTTAATCCCAAGTCTTTAGAGTCTTTATTGAGAATAATCATCTTTGGTTTGGTAGCAGCATTCTAGAATAAAAATAGAAGATCAATTAAATTATTACTCATATGCCCAATATGCAGCACTTAAATAATATGAATCGATTTATATTCTACATACAACAATGTAAAAGTATAAATATCTTTTAAAAGTACCTCAATACTATATAAATTTGTAACATTCTGTTTAAAATTTTCTATTTCATTCAAAGTAAGTGACGAAAAAAATTATTTTTTAATTCGTGGACAAATCCGACGCTCAAAATTTAATACACCAAAAGTCGGAAATGTGTGTATAAATTGCATGCAGCAAAGATTAATGTATTTATCGCAGGTACTATATCATAATAGATCAGAACGTTGTTTAATTTTCAATCGGCTAAACAGCCAATTCACTTTTAAACTACCGGCAATTTAGAAATTCTGAACCTTACAGGAAAAATTACTGGCAATTTATGGTAAATGTGAAGTTCTAAGAGAAGACCAAACAGTACTATAATATATTCAAAATATAAATATTTAATTTAGTCAGATACGTAAATATAAGATGTAATTAGACATAAACTTAGGCTTAGGAAATTAAAAAATAACAATTTATAGATATATTGAATATAAATTCGAATAAAATAATCAGTGTACACTCCAAATGATGTTAGAACTACATTTCTGACAGACCCGTAGACAAAAAAGCCTTTCAGCTTCAAAATTCCTGGTATCTTCAAGATGTTGGACGATTTAGAAAAGAGGGGTGGGGTTTAATCAAGTATAGCTTTGATCGCTTGAAAAAGCAAAAATAGCTTTGATGCCTCTTCTACATTGTCAGATATAAATCTTAACTAAATGGCTTTCGGAACTGTATTTCAAAAAAGATTATTTGGCAAGCAACCAGCATAATTATGAAAACGGATGTTTTGGCAAGTGATAATATAAAACAGCTACAACGAAGAATACAAATTTGCAGTAGGCATTAGACTTCACACAGCTAACCACTGAACTCCTTTAGGGTGACTTAAGATCTAATATTGTTATTTCAAGGATTAAACACATTCTGTTTTTGTATATTTACTGAGGGTATATAGTTGGAATCCATTATAAAGAACAATGACAGCACAACTATTTATTCCGGAATTTAACTGCGATTATACTAAAACTGACAAAATGGCGAAACACCGTTTAAAATAGTTAAAAGTTAAATAATGCGTAAATAATTCTTAACAAAGTTAAACAGTTATTGAGCTACCTATAAGATTATAAATAAATCAAACTTGATTGCAAATACATATATTGCACTTGATTTAACGTAGATAATATTACCAATTTTCAATAGTTAAATAACAAAAGGACTAAATAGATACTATTTTTAAATTACCTTCACTTTTCTTAGTCCTGAATAAATCGAATATAAAGCTTGCATACATCCTGCAGTTTTTATCCAGACACCTTTAACATTCTCATCCAAATTTACCCATTTCTGATAAATATCCCATGAACTCGGCATCGTATCTTTTCCTTCATACTCAATTGCTTTCATATTCTTCCATAATGTAAATGCCCATATCTGGGGTTTATTTTCATTCTTTAAGCTATCTATAAATTCATTTCTATCCTCAATTTTGCATTCATTTAGCTTCTTATGTTTCTCAAATTCCTCCACAAAGTGTGTAACTGTATGACACTTTCCGCATACCAAAACATCAATCGTACTTATATCATTTAGAGATTCTAAAATTTTAGAAACCAATATTAAATGGGAATGATAAAACAAGTACAAATTAAAGCGACATTACCCTCTATTATTTCTTGGGCGCCTTTCTTTTCAATAATAGCCAAAGGATCTTCGAGATCTTCAGTCATTTTCAATTTGCATATAATCTAAAATCGAAATTTAAAAATTTGATAGCTTCACAGCTTGAAGATAAACGTAACTTTTAACAGTAATGCCGAAACACTAACAAATTAATATGTTCTATTTCATTGTTGATTTTATTTATATAGAAAACATAAGAACAGTTAATATTATTTAGAAAAATTTAAGATTTAAATTACACTAAATTACTGATAGACATAGGACAACAACGCCAAGGAACAAAATGGCGGGTTCACAACTATAAATAAGAAATTTACGTTCACGTCTACCATACCTTGATTATAGGTTAAATATTCACAAATTATACCAACAATATGATTGTGATTAAAAACGAGCAATACCACATAATACACCAATTAACTTTTCTAAATTCTTTTGATCTCTTTATTTTGCGAATTCTGTCAACGTGAAAGTAGCACATGAAGCTTCTTTGCTGTCAGCTACCAAAACGCCTCAACTCTATATTGGCAACACCGGTAAAACTGTTTGGCAACGTACATCATGTGCGTTTAAAAAATGATAATTGATGCGCACAAGATGGCTCATTTATAACACATTTTGTAATCATTCGTTTCAAATTTAAATTCTTTAATCAGTTTCTTTCTCACACTAATATAGTGAATACACAGTTCTGTCTGAAATTTAAATAATAATCATTTCAATTCTTTTTGTACAATTAAAGTGTTTTTTATTACATTCTATCACACATATTAAATTTGTGCATCTTATTGCATCATAATTTCCAACAATAACTTCAGAGATGTACCTATGCGTTGAAGATAAGGGACTGTTTTACATTCGTTGAATAAATCAACTAATGTAAAATTATTCCGTTTTCCATCTATTATATTTTAATGCACTTACTACTAATTTATTTGATTTATTTAGAATTTATTTGAACTATTCTCACTATCCAAGTTGTCTCAAACTCGCACGCAATTAAAATTCTAGAGTATGACATAAATAAAATCATACTTTTATTGTGAAATTATTTAATAGTATTATCTGAATACTAATATTAAATACAAAAATACTAAACAAAAAAATTAAATATGCAAACTAAAAATATTTAAAAATCATGATGTAAAATCTTTGATGCAATGGTAACGTAGCTTGAATACTCAAGCAAATAATTAACCACCCAAATACCAAAGAATAATAGTAAACATGTCTATAATTTGCTTCTCGTTTTATTGGAACTGAATTACCTATGGCAACATAATGAAAAACACTACGCGTTGTTTTTTGATAATGTCATGAGTGACCATTGAACTATATACTATGTAAGTGGTGGCATGGCGGCTATGTCTAGTTTGCCCCTTACAAGTGAGGAAGAGCGAGAGAGATATATTGTGGTAACTCTCTCTCTCTATCTGGTACTCATTCATGTAAGACTGTTGACGATATTATAGTTAGAAATAAACAATATAATAACCTCTAAATTAATTTATATTTTAATATAATTAATTATACTATTTACGATGTGTAACGGCTAAAAATGGACATCAAACACTAATTGACAATGAACTGTAGGGTAACAAACGATTCTTATATCCGACAAAAGGTTTAATTTCATCGCATTTTTATGCCGTATAACATCCATGCACAAACAACATAAGATTCGTTCATATAAGTTATAGCTCTTTCGTTATAAAGTTATAATTATAAAAAAAAGCTCCTTGCGCAAACTCTATTCAGCTCTGCGTATTTACATTATTTAAATATTTTACTTTACATGTTGATTAATTAATCTCATATATTTATAGCTCTAACGAGAGTCGTATATTGCTATGCCTTTGGTTGCAATAATTTGCACAGTGAGCACAAAAATATACATTTTCATAGATAGGTTACATTGTTGGCGTTACAGTAAAATTAAAATACATGTTTTATCCATAATTTTTACATGTGTTTATTTCTTAAAGTTTCCTTTTCTTTCATTATAAGTTTCCTTTTAATCGCCCAGGGCTATTAAAAAAATGGATCATAGCCTTTAGAAGAGAAAACTGGTATCCTTCTAAATTTGCATTGATCATTTTTTATTAGTAGATTATAAGGAAGGTACAACTGTACGGTTAAAACCATGAGCTGTTCCCTTGCAGTTAACTTTCCCTTGCAGTGCAAAAAACAAAAGCAGTGCAAAAAACTAAAGACAATAACTAGTCAGAGAACAGACGAAGAACTAGTCAAAAAGCAATAAATTAAATTATGTTACTTAAGCAACTTATAAATAAATATATATAAAGTAAAACTTTGATAAATAAATTTAATATAGTACTATCAAGCAATAATTATCATTTTTACTTGCTTGTGCTGCATGAATTTTTCCTATATTTAATGAGTTAAACAGAGCTAGGTATACCACAAGTATGCGGTTTGCATAAAATTCTTGCCTCAATACAATACTATGTTACTAGGCTTGTACCTATTTACGTAGTAATAGACTGAGCAGATGGTTGTTCCCTCTACAGTCCACGTACAATACTAAATCTGACGTTTAATTGTTATCAAATTTATAGAGAACAGGATTTAGATATCAGCATTGTTATCGCAAAACAGGAATTAGATGAGTATTAAAGTAATGTACATTATAAATTATTGAACTAAAAGTGTTTTTTTTCAGACAAACGCGTACCTAATCGATAAAACATTTTGAAGAACAGTTTTGCAATGTAAATATAACATTAAAATATTGGACCAATTTTGGTTATGTACTATACTTTAATTTGATTAGCTGAATAGAAAATATATGGAATTTTTATTTTAGAAATAATGGACACTTGCTGGGCTAAGATAGATACAAACATTTAAAAAAGTAAAGTAAAAAATTAATATTGCCACAGAATTTGTATAAGTTATCGAAAACATTAAATTTATTGCTTTTGGAACAAATTTAGCAATATTTGAAGTAAATGCATCCATTCAAAAGAATTAAATTTGTTTTTATTTAGCACCTAATATTATAAAAACATATTACCGAACGCAAGAAATGCCGGAAAAAATAGATTAATCCACAACG
>WYDF02278196.1:0-17377 GCA_009867245.2 Adranes taylori | reverse complement strand
AAAACGCACAGATCTAATGCTAACTTGATAATCTCGTTTATTAAAGCTAATCAGTTATTTTTATATACTATATCTAATGTTATTACAATACGTTCTTTAGATAAATGAATTAATATATTATGTTATATGTAAAAAAAGATTGTAATAGATGACATTGGAATAAGCACGCCTTGGCGAGCATTGCTTCTAATTGTTTTTAAATAATATTTCGATTTATTAACAATAATCGTATTATCTGCATAAAACATGCATAGCTATAATTTGCTTTATTTTTATTTAATTTTCTGTTGATGAATTTTATTAAATTTAATATATTTAATTTAGGTGAAAATCTCTCTTGAGGAATCTTGAGATATTAAAATATTAATTTCATCTGCTTTCTTCACCTATGTCTTGATTCTGTTAGGCTGTTAAAATGGCTTCTAGAAACAAGTATATAAATATTACATTTAATATTTAAGTTTTTTAGAATATTAATTCCATTGATACTTGTCTTGTGAAATATCCGGGACTATAAGGACCATAGCCCAAATCCTCCAGATATTCCACTAATTGACGTTAACATTTTGTGAAATATTTGGGAGTCCAAGGACCATAGCCCGTATCCTTCAGATATTCCACTAATTTCTCAATGATTTTTAAATATTAATAAATGTATTTAGTACAAGCTTTAAGCGATAGTATCATGGAGTATGAGGAACTCGTCCTCAACATACCTTCTTCTTGGTACTTAAACCCTGTGCCTAATTGATATACTGCAAAATTGATTATCTACCAAAAAGTATAAAATATTTAAATATTTTTCCAGTGTTAGCATAATTTAAATTTTCATCATTATAAAATTAGTTTTCACGCATTATCTTAATCTTAATTCCCGTATTAATTTAGAATATGTAGATAGTACGAGCAAGCAAAATAGCAAGCAAAATAAGGCAATTAGCTTGAGAATCTGAGAATCCTATGTCAATATGAATACTCGTCAATGAAATATTTGTTAATAAGATGGATTTCTTGTGTTACTCCATCTATTACTAGCAATATGTCATCTACATAACCTCTATGAAACTTTTATTTCTCTAATCAGAAAGGTTTTGATCCAAATATCTTATTGTCTAGTTCGTTCATGAACATTTCTACCTAAACGAAGCTCAAACAAGAGTCCATAGCAAGACCTAACTTTTGTTTATATAACTTATTGTTAAACAAGACAAAGTTCTGATTCAAGCAAAATTGGATTAAATCTAAGATGAAGAGTAATTCTGAGTTGGAGATAGAAAAATTGGCAAACTTTTCGAAAACTATCTGAATGACTTCTATTATTAGGTATTGACGGAAATACATTAAAGTCATCAAGGGAAAAGATGTTATAATTTTCTTTCAAGTGGGAGTTTTTTTTTTTAATTTATGGACAAGTTTTAAAGAGTTTCTGATGCTGTAATTCCTGTCAAACTTTATTATGCTATCAAACCATTTAATTTGGTAATGAATAATACAGATAAAACTAATATGGACCAAAAATGAGCGATCTACGAACTTTTGTGCGAATCTTGGGATTCAGTCTATATAGAGATGACTTCAAGGTCCATTACGACAAAATTTATAGAACATTACAGTTGTATTACACTTAACAAACCAGAGATATCACATCTGGCCAACCACAAGTTAGATTTTAATTATAATTTTTCATGGAATGATAATTAGGAAATTTTGGAAGAGTGTTTAAAACCTAAAATAAATTTCTTGAACCAATCCATATGAACAAAGTATTAGGCCCGTCTTAGACGATGAGTTTTAATGTACACAAATATGTAAATATTCTACATGCATGAAATCTAGAGCAGATATTTTAAATGATATATTTATTTATATAAGCCTAAGCACTAAACCCATCATGTTAGCAATGCACCTGAAGATTGATTGCACTTTTCAAATGTAATTTCTATGCAAACGTTTCCCAAGATGCTGGCGAGTCAGCTGCATGTGTTAATGGATGTACAGTCTCTTCTCTGATAACAAATTCGTGGGTATTTCTGCGATAGAAGTAGCAGATCGACCAATAAGGAAGTGGGCAGGAGTCTATACTTCCAAGTCATTCAGGTTGGAGGATATGAGGCATAAAGGACGGCAGTTAAGTACTGCTTCTTTTTGATGCAAAAGTGGTTTTAAATCCTTTAGAGTTAAATGAGCATTACGTATAACCTCCGTTAAGTGATATTAAACTCTTTTGATTCCCGATTCCACTAATACACCTATGTGCGAGACGTAAGGCGGTATAAATCGCCATTCTACACTCATTGTTGTAGCTTCCTCAGTGATAGAGAGTTTTCACTTTCTTTGAGCAACTCCCCAAGATAACGGACTTCATTGCGTGCACCTAAAAGTTCTTTGCGTTGTCAAAATGCTGCAAAATGCTCCAGATATTCCAGTAATTGACTCTAACGTTTTGTCAAATATCTGGGAGTATAAGGACCATAGCCCATATCCTTCAGATATTCCACTAATTTCTCAATGATTTTTAAATATTAACAAATGTATTTAGTACAAGCTTTAAGCGATAGTATCATGAAGTATGATGGACTCGTCCTCAACATACCATCTTCTTGGTACTAAAACCCTGTGTTTAATTGACATAATGTAAAATTGATTATCTACCAAAAGGTATAAAATATTTAAATATTTTTCCACTGTTCAAACTTCGTATAATTTAAATTTTTATCATTATAAAATTAGTTTTCACGTTTTATCTTAATCTTAATTCCCGTATTAATTTAAAATATGCAGGTAATACGAGCAAGCAAAATAGCAATCCAAATAAGGCAATTTTTTTGTTTTATATTAAATGGATAGTGTCTAATATTGTAGGTCACGATTAATTGCTAACCAAAATTGTTCATATATGCATATACGTAAAATATAGCTCAGTGTTACAACAAGAAAAATTTACTAATTTCAATGAGTTTATTAATCTTTGCGTGCTTGTCTAATATGAATTACAAGACAACTGTTTCGTATATGCCAAATTGAAAACAGATGTTTTCAATTTGCAAAAGTTCAAAGGTGTCACCTTTGAACTTTTCAAATGCGTCGAGATTAACAGAAGTTGGCAAAATAGCATCGACCACACTCCAATGGTATCCAATTACTAACGTCATCATCTAATTCTACCTCTTACCTTAAACTGTCCTGAGCCAACACCAGTGGTCTACGAGCAGGAAGATTCGACATCAGCGCTAGGCTCGCCTATCCCATCCACCGCTCCAGGCAATACTCCGCTCTCAGCAACCCGTGATAAAGGATGACTGTGTGGAGTAAACTTAGCCTGTTAAGGTATTACTTCGGTGATAGCGACTAGAGGTCCAGTCATCATGTGTCAATAACAAAATCTTTTCATAACCGCGCATCAATACATTTCCACATCTTAGCAAAAAAAAATAACAACAATGCTTTATTCTACTTTCATCTACGTATTATTCAACCAAAGTTCATTTATTTAATCTGGCCGGGACCGACAACTGTAATTTGGAGTCCGATCTTTATATAAGAGAAGTTTCACACAAGAACCATCTTCATGACTGAAGAAGAATGAACAATATAAATATTTCCAAACATATATAGTTCGTCACTTTTTTCTGATGCTTTGATTTTTAATGGAGGAAAACTGTATCAACCTAACAAATTTTGAATTATACTGTAACCTTTGGTTTATTTAATGAAACACAGAGGTTGAATTTTAGAACTTTCAGACAGAATTTTAGCCAATTTTATGAACCCTAGGTATAGCAATGTACTTAATTACATCTATATTACTGAGCATATTGAGCTACCTGATGTTAGGGAGTATTTTCTTCCTAAAAGTTGATTTGTTTTGGTATTTAATTATTGGATTGTCTTTTATAAAACTCTGTTTAGAGTTGATTTTCAGTAATTTCTATGAGTCTGAGAACATTCTGCTACTTTCTTCGGTTTGTGTATATCCGATAGTTGCAGTTCATGTTTCGAATGCCTTTATTCCGGCTAATTGAAGCTAATATTATAGGATGTTTTGTAACCTAAGAACAATGTTATTATTCCAAAAATGATGACAAAAGTAATTAGTTTTCCTGTTTGTAATAATCAAGCCCAATTATCAGCTAATGCATGAGGCTTATTTACGTGTTGTAATAGTTTATTTCGTTTAATTGTAATTATTTCTTGATAAATTCATTGAAGCATTACCAATAAATAGTAAGGTGATGAACATCTGTTGTTATTATTGGATCAGTAGATTGTGCGTTCACTAGTCAGCAAGTCAGTGGTGTGGAAATGTAGACTTTCTACTCATTAACTGGACATGGTTGAATTAGGTAGCTTAAGTTGGATGTCGCGAGAGGCGTGGTGACATCTAACTCTGGATATAAGTAAATTGGGGATTCTAAACAGCCGCCAATACCTGTTCCTAAATCGTTCTAAACTGGTAACCGTATTGCGGAGCAGTATATTGGGATCTAGCGTAAATAGTTTGGTGGTTTGACAGCTTTCATTTGAAAATTCAAGATGGCGGATGACAGGGCACTTCCAATTGTCATTCTTGGGAAGTCCCGTTTTAATTTTTGTCGAATATTTGGCGAATTGTTTAATACTTGATTTTTGAGCTGACGGAGTCTGCTTGCCGGAGAGCCCGAGGACTGTTCTGGTGGCTTGGCTCTGCTTTGCTCCCGGGCCTGTTGGAGCCTTGCACCGAGGTCTAATGAGGTTGCTCGTATATCTTTGAAATGTTGAATTCAAACATACATAGTTCTGCTATTAAGAGTATACAGGGTCGGTATAAAAAATTGGGCTGTTAGTAATATACGGGGCGAATTTAAAATAGAGTAAAATTGCGCAAAAAAAATGTGCAACCGGTTTCATGCAGATTTTCGTGCCGTTGCTTGCGATGGTGGTGCTTGACATTATACGAGAGAGAGGGTGCGCTTTTGTATAGATATTTAGATATTGTTTAGATATAATAGCGATAAAAGCCTAAGTTTGAATTGTAAGCAACCACCAGTTTAATTATGAAGTGGTTTGAAAGTATAGCAATCTACATGCAGGTATGCAGAGTTCTACGTCATTGCATAGAGCTGTACATTCTACGAGAGATGGCAGTTGTTGTGATGATTATAGTAGCAATGGATTTAATGAAATCTGAACCCTTACTATAAGTAGTCCGTGTGGCTGAGGATTTCAACCCACTTGTAGCAGACTGAAATAAAAGAAGTCAACGAAGCAAGTCACTGCCCACTTGGATTTGGATAGAGTTGCGTTTTATGATGTTTATAAAGAGAATCTTCGCATTAAGTACCTCCTGCACCGAATCAGTGTCCCAATCTGTATGAAATATGTCTTATCCAAGTCACATGATCGATTTGAAGTTAAATGGTGTCTTAACTATATGCAATTAAGTCCTCATTTGCAATAAAAACAGATGATTTATAGGCGAATAAAGCACAGTAATTGTATCAATATAACTACTCATCGGATTTTCGTCAGGTAAAAATCTAATTTCAATATAAGGCAAAGAATTGAAACCAATGAATAAATTAATATATATATATATATATATATATATTCCAAGTAAATTTTACATATCAGTACGTATTAATTAAATATCTAACGTCATTTTTGCGTATATTTTACTGATTTTGACGATGTAATCATCTAATGTTTTTAAGTTTTCTAATGTGCACATATAGATAAAATTGTCATTTCCATGATGTTTACAGAGCGGTGAAAAGAATTTCACCAATCTTGGACAAACAGTATATTGCTTCAGATTTATAACACGAATATATGTGCCAAGAGTTTCTTTCTCACTTTCCATCAACGCTTGTAAGTATTGAAATTTTTGGTAACGTTTTACGTAGATTACTGTAATGTTTTCATCTGCAAGATAGTCCAATAACAAACTATTTAACATTTCCGATACAGGTATTGAACCTTTTGAATATCCTATTCGGAAATGATATCGTTCCAAGTAGTGTGCTTTTCAAGTAGTGTGTCTTTTAAAATCACTTCTTACATGATTCCATGATATGGTTATTTTCATGAGTTTATAGTGCCTGATAGTCGATTTATTTGCTTTCCGTATACTGCATTCTTTCGACACAAAGTTTGCTACATTAAATCCTTGTACATCTACAATAATATAGTTCTTTTCCCTTATCACAGTATGAGTTTCATCAATTGATGATTGAGTTTAGATAAATTTTCTTGTTTGATTTGATACATTCATTTCATCCTTAAACACTTGATCGGTTTCAATTTCAATTTTTAAATCAATGACGAAGCTTTTAATCGATTTATTTTGATTTGAAACATCAAGCTCAAAAAGCGTACACTCAAATAATGTGGTATACTTGTTGTCTCCCATACGTAAATTTAGATTATCTTATGGATATAACTTATGGATATACGAATTGACATAGAGTTCACATTTTATATATTGCAATGATCGAAATAAGTAATATCTTTATCAGATTTAACTTTGTGGTTGTCCTGAAATTCTAGACTGACATATCTCGGACGTTCTAAACTGATTGATGATTTAACCCACCATTATTCGTTTATTCGTTTTGCGTAATACTGGAAGTTTGTGGAGCGTCCATTTTCGGAAAGGTTTAGTAATTGAATCGTCTTTATTAATTTCTTGTAATAGCCTATATCGAGTCTCGTAATTTACAGTTACATGAGGAATTCTCCACTTGATGCGTTTTATAGCAAACTCTACGTCTTTTGTATTTGTGTTCATAACAGTTGTTAACCGTACGACTCCGAGTCAATACCAGTTCTTGTCTTGCCAATAGATCACATTTCTTATAATCCTCGAATACACCATATAAGTATGTGAGGGGAATGCAGATGTAGAATTTGTTGTTATCAATACGATATTAGACGATATACAATAGAACACGATATTCGATTGCTTGTAAATTATAAAAACTTTCTCTAGTCAATATTAATTGATTCGCTGCTCTACTACAACCATTATTGTTGTTTGTTTCAACAAACCAAATACCCATAAAATCCATTTTCAATTGTACATTAAGAACGATAGTTTCGTCTCTAAAATTCACTACTAGATTCTCTTGATCCAAGGTGCGCAACGTAATGTTGTTTATGCTTTGGAAACTGATCGGAAAATAAATGATATTTCATGGATTTATACTTATTTTATACCCTGGTGGTCCTAAAATTGAGAATCCAAAAATCGTATGCAATAGCGATTTATTGAAGTATGAAGATGCAGTAATATTACAATCCACATGAATGCTTATCACTTTTATGATTTCAATTGGTTGATCTGATCTATCTAAGGTGTTTGCCTTTAATAGTTTCGGAGAGAAACCAAGTAGTCTCCATATTGATTGATCCGCACTACAGTCAATATCATGAACACATTTAATTTCAATGTATTGTTATTCGCTTTCAATGAAAGCAACACTTAAAACTCTTAAGTATAGTATTGCTGCTAATACCATTTCTCATTTCCTTCTGAAGATACTCTTCTATATTTGTGATTTCATATGATCCATTTGGAATTTCAATCTTACTATTATTGTTCTTATCATAGATGAATTAATTGTATACACCTTCTTCAATGTTTCGAATTATATTCCACGAATGAAATCCTATTAAACC
This sequence comes from Adranes taylori, assembly GCA_009867245.2. Classification (NCBI taxonomy): domain Eukaryota; kingdom Metazoa; phylum Arthropoda; class Insecta; order Coleoptera; family Staphylinidae; genus Adranes; species Adranes taylori. Next base: position 9,721 of record WYDF02278196.1, on the reverse strand, counting down.
GATGCAGTACTCTACATTCGGATCTAGATCGATAGGAGAATAATAGTCTGCAGTTAGTACAGAAAATTTTTAAACACAAGTGTCCACACTTGTAGGCATTGTATTATTGAAACGAATCATGATTATATTGAATTTCCCTAAGTCTTAAATACTCTACAAATTGGTGGCCGAAGTGAATCGAAATAGAATTCAATGTTTCCATGTTTTCTGTAAGCAACCCAATACGTGCCAGGTCCTAGTACAGTATCCAAATTTATTACAGCACATTCGTTTTGATGCGGTTTTTGCTGTAATGTATCGCACATGAAGACACCACGAAAGTATTCAATATGTTTAGCTGCTCTTCGAATATCTCTATCGGTAAGTGCTCGTTGAGGTAGTGATTCTAAGTTTTTTAATATGGATGCATATATAGGCCTAATCCTTTCTTGTATGGCTTAAAAAATAATCCGTTTCCTTTCTTTCCGATCGTAATTGCTTCCATGGACTGGTTATGACGTTTCAGCTCGTCAATGTTCTTCTGTGCACTTTTTACACCCTGTATGTTCTTGTAAATTGCAGATACTCCACCCGCCACACTTCCAGCTGCTGATAAACCAGAAAATTGCGGAATAAGAAAATGTAATATTCCGCTTTCTTTTGGAATCGGTATAATACCTCTAACGTGATTAACAGCAGCGCGCGCTGCAGCAAGAGCAATTTGTACACCGCGTTTCACATCTTTTGAATCCTTAACTTTACCGTGTAGAGCTTTGCGTACTTTTGAAACAATACCGCTTCGTAAAGCAACTCGTTTTGATTTCAATCCCATTCCAAGTTTTCGTATAAATTTCATTGCTGTACCAACAACTATGCACACTTTCCATCAAGTTTTGAATCGTTCGACTTCAATCTCTGGCATGCGACGTCTTCCATTACTTTATCCGCTTTATGGCGATCTTCAATTCTTTTAACTTGCAATGTCGTGTTGCTTACAAGCAGCGTCTAATAGATTTATACCTGGATCACCCCGTTCTAATCGCTTATTTAGTTTAGTTAATTAGAGTGTTTAGTAATCTTTGACATCTCGAATATATCTAAAATTAATGCTGTGCAACTGTTTATGGACTATATATATAGCAACTGATACACATGAAATGATTTAAAAGCGTCAGATATAGTACACTAACACCATCATGCGGCTTATTAAACCACTCGAGACACTTCCAGTGATCAATATGGATACGCTAACATCTTCCGCAACGTCGAATACAGAGAAACAAAAACATCGGCCGCTTCTACCAAACACAATACGGGGAATTATTGTAGGAAGCTCAGCGTGCGGAAAAAACGAACGCTATGTTGTCTTTACGATATGGTTCAAACGGATTGCTCTTCGAAAATATTTACATATATTCAAAGTATTTATACTATCCGAAATATCAACTTCTCGAAAAGGTGGTGAAGGGATTGAATGATGTACAATTCTTTGCATAAAATGAGAATATATTTATATTAACACCGAGCGATTCAAGACCGAACTTAATTTTCATATTTGACGATGTATCGTGCGAACGGGAAGAGATATTTTACTATGGGAAGACATAATAATATTGATTCCTTAAATCTGGCTCAAACATATTCCTCGCTACCCAAACAGATGTGCCGTGAAACTTTATTATACTCTTCCTGCAAGACGACTTGAATCTTTATCACGTCTATAAGAATCATCAGTTGTCAACAATTCAAGTCAATGGCCGGTGAATGCTGGAAAGAAAAGTATGGATTCTTAACAATCTGCAACGATTGTTAAATAAATAAAGGCCTATATCCTAATAAATTCTATCAGTATATAATTGTTGCTGCTAACCAACAACTTCAAAATAGATACAGATCAAGATTTTACAAAAGTGCTGTAAAGTTAGGACTTGATGAGGAAGATTAAACATTCAAGAAAATATACAAACGTATATTGGATCCATAGTCCGTCTTCTTTCCATAGTCCGTCTTCTTTCCGTCTTCATCCATAGTCCGAATTCCGTCTTCTTGCACTAAGAAGTGTAAGAAGACGGATTTTAAAAACCTATATTGCATTGGCATCGTCCTCAAGAAGCAAGCATTATTCAAGTAAAATTTCTATACCGGATACGAAACGGTTGAGTTTGGATATACCACCGCCGACATTAACATTACGTGAAGATCAATTAGTTTATAATCCTCCGAAAGCAACACCACCAAGTGATGTTCCTTCTGATCAAGATGATGACGTGGACAATGAAACGTATACATCTACCGTTACAGACGTCTTTCTTCATCAATTTCCACTAACTCCTCGAGACTATGTTCAAGATTTAATAGCGAATGATCTTACAGCAGATTCTGATAAACGTTTTAGGGGCTCAGATATAATGTCACCGCTGATAAGTGGACTATCGGTAATGGTGCAATGATAATTGAGGCTGATGGTAGTGTAACTATAAAGAATCCTATTGATTTTCCTTCTTCTGCTGCATTAACTCCAACAACGCGCTCACGTTCAGAAACGTTACCCAGCAGCAAATGAGGTAATGCCTTGAAACGTAACAGAATAGACCGCTTTGAGATGCATGTTGATCAAGACCAACAATCTCCAAACAGCTATTGGAACGATGTTAATAAATTAGTTGATCGTCTAGTATTACTTCGTGGTTCGTGAGATGTTGGTAATAGGTTTGGCCACGACAACGAAATTGCCGCAATCGAGGACGAGTTAAAAGAAGATGGGTAAGTTGATTAGGTAGGTCTATTCTGGTAGGTCTATTTTGTTACGTTTCAAGGCATTACCTTTAAGGCAACGGTTAAAACCCATTTAAGTGTTAACACTATGACTATGAAATTTGGGAAAGCTCTTTTGAGAGAATCAACTTCAGCAGGATCTTCGACTCGAACTACTCGAGGTCATTCTGGGCCTGAATTTTTTCTAACAACGGATGGAAACTATGATATGAGCAACCATTTACTTAAACACTTGACAAAACGTATTGACAAAAATGATGCTTGTACAAAGCAATATGTAGATTTCACTGTATAAACTTTATCGTATGCCGTCTCCGACAAGATTAGTGAATTACAAAAATGGATATTGGTGGTGTGCAGTTGCAAATGGATGGATTTCAAACAAAGATAACGCTCGATATGGAAAGACTTGAAACAAACATTTATAAAAAGCAGAATCTGATATGTCACTTGCGGAAATAATTGCAGTTGCAGCAAAGCAGAAGGAGTATCAATTCAACGAATATTCTGCTAAATTAAAAACTGAAAGCTTAACAAAATTACAACAAATTGACGGCTTATAACAAGCGTTTTCGACCTTTCAACAACAAGTAACTGATGGGTTCACATCTCTGAATCAGTCGCTAAAGAATCAAATAGAACGTTTGGAAGGTGTGGATAAAGATTTTATGAATCAAGGAATTATAAACGAATTGCAAAATTCAAATTATGCTGTCAATACAGAACAAAAAAATCAATGGGTTGGATGGCAAATCAACAGTACAATGAGTAAAGTGAAAGCTGGCATAGTAAACAAAATACATGCGCCGACACGGCGTAATTATCTACGTCGCCGTGTCATTATGAAAGGGCTTAATGAATCATGGGAGTCAGATTTATTGCAAATCAACTAATTTGCTAAAGAAAATATAGGAGACAATTATATTTTGATTGTTATTGATACATTCTCAAAATATCTCTATACCGAAGCACTGAAAGACAAGTCGGAAAAGAGTGTTACCGTTGCTTTTCGAAAGATACTACATTCGGCTGGGTCGAGTCGCATCCCGAAACATTTACAAACTGACAATAGTAGGAATATTCTAATGAAAAGTTCGAAAAATCGATGAAAGAGTAGGGTATTAACTTATACGCAGTATACAGCACAAGAAGGGCTTCCATAGCAGAACGTGTGATTCGAACACTGAAAGAGAAATTTTACAAAGATTTTAGTCTACATGGTTCATACAAATGGTTGGATGTGCTGCAGCGACTTATTGCAGAATATAATGATAGTGTATATCAAACAATTAAAATGCGAACTGCGGCAGAAACATAAAAAAGCTCTTTTAAACACAGTTTTTCACATTTTAAAGTGGCCGGAAAATGTAAATTTAAAGTTGGCAATACAGTGTGTATCTCAAAGCAGAAAGCGTTATTTGAAAAAGGTTACATGCCAAATTGGTCAACAGAACTTTCTAAAATTGTTAATGTAAAATTATCCAATCCAACGGTATATCTACTTGAAGATCTGAATGAGTAACCGACACTGGCAGCATTCCACGGCGAAGAATTGAGTGGAAGCAAACATATAGACGCATATCTAGTTGAAAAAGTACTACGACAAAAGGGTGAAAAACTATTGATAAAATGGGTAGGATTTGAGAATGAATATAATAGTGTTATAAATAAATCTGATATATTGCAAATTATTGTAGATTCTATTCAACAATATACATTAAAAAAATGAAACTCATAGGTTTCTTACTAATTTCAATTTTTTTTAATAATATAATTATACAATGCATATATATTTCACATGCTATATATTTCACATTTCACATGCACATTTGGAAAAAGTAATACTAATGTCTTGTAAATGCTCTTCCTATCTTTGCATTCCAACAATTTGAAATGTGCATTTGTTGTTAACGGCATCCATTCCCTTGTAATTGATTGATATTTAAATGGAATCATCAATCATTGATTGATGATTGATCCAGTTTAAATTTGAGTCGAAAATGTATGAAGTCAAGATCATGTTTCTCAATTTCAGTCCTATTCAGTGGATAAATGTAGTAATAATCTGACTGTGATGATGCATTATGAACTTTATAATGGATCATAATCATTTCTTGTTTCATAGGAACATAATGCGCTTCGATACGAAGTGCATCTTATCTTCTTCACAATACTTTATAGAAACCATACAACTGATTACGAACAGTGGTAAATATACGTACTACGTATGATTGAATATTGTACTTAGAATTAATAGAATTGACGCCGTAGTTATTTCGCTCCAATATTTTTAATGTATTAATTTCCGATAAGAAACGTGTGATTATCGTATACTGGTCTATCTGCTGCTAAACTTGTTTACATTCTACGAGAAATGTTTCAATTCTAGCTTTTAAATATCGTTGATACTGCAGTTTCTGGAACTTGCGTTGTTGCTTGAACTTGCGGTTGAGGCATTTCTAAATCAAACAAAACTTTCTCGGGATTTTAAATTCGAGCTTATGCTCTGCGTTTCGATTATTTACTTCTGACGGATTTCCAATCATCCAAGTGCTAATATATTCAAGAACATTATTATTATATTGTTCAATATAGTTATATTCGTTGTCAACGACTTTATTTTTATCAGTAGCGATAGGTGCTTTCGATACCGTCTCCAAATTTTTTTTATAGAATTGATCAGATTGCAGATTTGATACAGCATTGAGTTGAAGATTTAGTAGCGGTGTAATGATTTTGAGTGTTTGAAAGGTATTTCCACGAAGTACAAACGATACACCTTTTTGCTCAATGTTAATGGTTCTCTTTAATTTATTATAGAAACCTATACTGCATCCATCAAAAACTGTAAGTCTCGTATTCTCTTTCTTTCCAGATTAATAGGTAGCATCATCACCATCTCGCTTTCGTTTCAGTGTTTTGGTGCAATTGGGACATTTGTAATAACTGCTATCATTACTATTCTTGCTACATGATGTTGAAAGGTATGATTCTATTTCGTTGAAAAATTGCTGTAAACCAAACCATTCCAATTGTGTAAATAAAACATTCTCTTTTCTTTTTCTTGCAAATGATGTAATTTGTATAAACGGTACTAATCCACGAGCACAACATAGATCGCATGAAACTTTAATGGTGTTAGACGTGCTTACAAAGTACCTTCATTCACCAGCCAGTAATATTTCTTTTATCACATTTTCTTCGAATTGCTTATTAAATTCTTCAATGGCTCGATCGATATCACTACCATCATCAGTTGTTGTTACTGGCCCTTCTCTTGATATAAATACTAGTTGTTGAAACGGTAATGGAGGAAGTATGTGTTCCATTTGTCGGTAGTATATCAGAGTTCACTTTACTCCATAAAAACCTTTTTACTACGTCGATCACGACAAACTAAAGATGACTAATAGAAATTCTAGTTTATATATGTTTACCCCCACTCCTATAGGTGTATCGTTATACAAAATGATGATGTCATAATTTTCCACGAAACCTATGCAAACTTGGTCCTGTTGAAACCAAATCTTCAGATACATGTTTCTGTTTTGATTATGATTTCTACTATTTTGATTTAGTTTTGTATCATAGTTACGTCATTTATTGCATTTCCACTTATAGTGGTGCATTTTACAAGTGTATATCATCAAAATTACTCTATATATTTGATACAATCCCTATATATTTGATACATTCAAGTACAATTTGTAAATCATTTATTTGTTAAATAAAATCATATTACATTACAACAATTACGAAATTGCAAGCTTGCAGTTTTGTTGTCCTTTTACCTCGACGTGTTTTGGATAGTGATGTGTCGTTCTTTAAAGGACGTTTTTTTACCGCGGTATATGTTTGGAACGCGATATACCGCGATCTGATTTGGAAAGAACTTGTTCACAAATACATCGAGTCAATGTATTATTTTTTATAAATTTAATTTTCCCGCCACACCTTTTTCAACAGTTTATTAAAAACTAACTTAATAATAAGTAGAAAAAGGTTTCTACTTGAAATGCTCAAACTGATTTTACTAGCATTGATAGTTTTCTATTTCATGAAAGCAGGAAGAAAACATTTAATTATATATGCTCACAATACATACGGCAGAAAGCAGAACCACACATATAAGGTGATATATATTTAAATGTATCTAATTGATGTTTCTATTAATATTTTGTAATAGATAATATTGTAATAGATAATATTCTATATTAAATTTTGTGGTGATATATTTGCAATCACACCAAGTTTTCAATGCATTACCTATTACATGATTGAATTGAATCCCCCTAAATCATAGAAGGGTGGGGGTTTGTTAAATTGACGATTCTGTAATCATTTTACAATATTCGATATATTTTATAATTTTATGATACTTAATGTATTTTATTCCATTCTATTCATTGTATGGATAATTGTCTATCTCACTGTAATAGGTTCTAGGTTCTGTAATTTTTATTCTCAGTTTAATCGCAAACGTGAATTCATCTAATTTCATATAGTATAAGTAAAAATAAATCCATATTCTGTTGTTTCAGACATCAAAATGTATACATGCAAAGAGTGCGGAAAAACATACAAGCATCTACACGATCTTCGCCGCCAAGAAAACTCGGTTTGTTTCACGACAAACGGCCTGTCCGCTCCGCGAAGCGATTTTCGGGCTACGAGAAACCTATTAAAACATTTTAAATGAGTACATGGAGATAAGATTCATTGCGCCGCATGTGGGGTCTTGACAAGTTCTGGCGCTGAATATATGGAGCATTTAAAGACGCATAAAATCGTTCCATCCAGAAAACGAACAATTGATATGGAATCACCATCAACATCCGGTGCTGCTATTACAGTTACAGGCGACGGTTTCGGTAAATCGGAAGAACCTAAAATAATGTGCGAAACATGTAATGTTGATTTTAGATGCCGCAAAGTTTATATCGGGCATCTAAAGTCAGTAGAACACAATAAGAAATAAAGGGAAGCGATAATAAGTGGTGTATTCTCGGTTAGATCTGGGTTTAAGAATCGTCTCGGGTCGTATCGCATCCAAGCACCGGACACCACTGATTTTACAAGTTTTCTAGTAACTAGGAAGAATGCGGTGCTTGGATTGTGGAAGAACCATTTGGGCGATGGATGGCTCAAGATTAATATTGAGCTCTACGGAATGTATAAGAGGCTTGATGTAACCGAGGAAACATCAGCAGAATCGGCGTCAGAACTAAAAGCATTTAATACAAAGTATGTAGTCATAACCTAGGCCAGCGACCTGGAGCAAATTTATAATGAATTTATCGAGAGGTTATTAAAGAAAACAGATGAATTCCAGGAGCGTGTCAGCGGCTTGAGTTTGGTTGCAGTCAAATTTATCAACATCAAGAAATTCCAGCCGCTAGGTGGTTCATCACATATAGAGCTGCCACAGGAAATTGCAAATAAGAAAGGTACTACTAACAACAAGAACGAAGACGATGAAGCGTGTTTTGCTTAGTCGGTCGTGACAGCTTTACATCCTACAACTATTCAGCAACGACATGAGCCCACAAGTTACCCACACTGCTCGACCGTCCTCAAGTTAAACAACCCATAAAGTTAATGGACATTAAAAAGTTTGAGGATATAAACGAGATTAGTGTGAATGTATATGGTTTGGAAAAGGCCTCGGATCAAAACAACAAAAAGAGAAGGTATGATATTGTTGGTCCTATTTATTATTCAGCACTCAAACGTGAACGACACGTTAATTTTCTTTTTTTAGAAACCGATTAAAATCGCATTTTGTTTTAATTTTGAACATGTCGCGCTTATTACATAGTCAAATTTCAAGTCATAAGATGGAAGCACGCGACTGTAACCACGTCTGTATTGTTCTACCTTCCACCGATATGATCAAATTACGTAACGGCTTTGAAAGGCCATGGAACGTATTAGAATTCTCCGGTTTCAAAAAACAGATGCGCTTGCTATTTGTAGTGAACGCAGATTTTGAGTCGATACAAAATCGTATTTCCACTTGTGCACCTTCTCTTTCTACATCATACTCCTATTCCACACATAAACATACTGCTTACTCGTTTGCATATCTCATTAAATGCAATTAGAATTATTTATTGTCAAGTTGTGAAACCTACACCGATCCCAATTGTGCTAAAGTGTTTAACAAATCTCGTAAAACAAATCTCCTATTTAGCTACAAACACTTGTCATACTTGCTAGAATAATATACTGATACATGAAAAGGTAACGGATTATGATCATCTCATATGTGAATACGTTGGTCCGGCCTATTAGAGATGTAATCTAATTTATAAAGTCCAATATTTCCTTCCCGTTTTCTTCTATAAGTGGTTACGACACTCACCTGTGTAATAAAGATCTAGCATACCAGCACACGTTCTTAAATTACGTTTCTTTGATTGATTCAAATTCATCTCTTCATCACTGGACAAATTATCTAGCAACTTGAAACTCGATCATTATATTGAACTCAAACGTCATTTCCCGAAATCTGATGAATTTCAATTAATGATTCGTAAAAGTATTTTCCCCTATAAATATCTTGAATCATTTGAAAAATTAAATGAATCCAATTTAGCGCCCAAGAGCTCGTTCTATAATAAGCTTACTCATGAGCATCTTTCAGATGCTGACTTAAAGCATGCTCAGTTTGTTTGGGATGAGTTTAAATGCCGAAATCTAGGTGATTATACCTCCGTTGTTAGCGGATGTTCCTCAGTTAGCGGATGTGTTTGAAAATTTCAAATCTGTATGCTATAATTCATACGGATTAGATCCAACAGGACAAAAATCTAACCCCAAATCTTATCTAAAAGATCCACAAGGAAAAGCCATAAACTCTCCAGCGCAATTAGCTGAACACTTTGCAAGCCACATGGAACAAATTTACCAAATCCCACAAAACCGTCTTTTTGACAATCAATTTCTGTCAGATACAAATTCTCTG